>CAEFZP010003451.1:0-277500 GCA_903064625.1 Mallotus villosus | reverse complement strand
GAGAGAGAGAGAGAGAGAGAGAGAGAGAGAGAGAGAGAGAGAGAGCAAGAAGAGAGAGCAAGAGAGCAAGAGAGAGGGGGATCTCTATCCTACCCCTTCACAGTTCTAATAGGACTCAACCACTGTCATGTGCATTGGAGGGCATCGTGGGAAAAGCTGAAGAGAGCAAAACTCAAGGTTGTGTGTGTGTCTGTGTGCATGTGTGCATTGTGTCTGTATCTAGGTCAACTTTCCCTCAATTCTTTTCCCTGTCAAACATCTGGCTTGGTTAGAATGAGGTTTTTCTGGTCTAGGGTCTCACAAACCGCTGGGGTAAGACCTCATCGTTTCACAAGAGTTTTGCAACTGGGCTGAGCATGGCAGGTTTGCCAGAAGAGCCCCTCAACACGGACCTATGGGAAGCCTCACTGTGCTGTCAAAGTCTCCACCCACATTTGAGTCGCCATAGTAAGTTGCCGAACCGACGACAGTTTTCAAGTCGAGGAGGAAAGAAAGGCCAGTCACGGCCGCCAGCGCCAGCCCGGAGAGACGCGGCCGAGAGGCCCTGAGAAACTGCTGCTCAGACCTGCTCTCTCTCTGCTCTCTCTGTTCCCACAACATAATGACCTGCTGGGAAGATCAGTTTAGCTGCGGTGTGTCTGCTGGTGTCTGCTGGTATCTGCCTGTCTGTCTGTCTGTCTGCGGAGGAAGGAGGGTTTGTCTGTGTGTGTGTGTGTGTGTCTGTGTGTGTGTGCGTGTGTGTGTGTGACCGATAGTTCCTCCTTTCTACCTTTCCATGACACCTGCAGCAGGTGTAAAGGTGTGATCCAGGACAGATGAAAGAAGCCGCCTGCTGCCAACCCACACACAAACACACCTCTACGCTCACACTCTCAGTCAGAACTGCTACACACAGAAGCCTTCACAGTTAAGGTTTTTGGTTCAGACAGTCATTCCCCCCAAATAATCAGGCAGACCAGACAGACACACAGCTTGTTACCAGCTCTAATTCTTTGCTGCTGTAACATGTATATCATGTCTGGCTGTCTATCAATCTATCTATCCTTCACGCTACACATCAACAGCATGTATGCGCTAGTGCTGTCATGAGAAGGGGGAGGGAGAGGATGAGGGGAAAGGAGGATATGGGGGGAGGGAGGGAGAGACTGAGGGAAGAGAAGGGGAGGGAGGGAGAGACTGAGGGAAGAGAAGGGGGAGGGAGGAAGAGGCTGAGGGAAGAGGGGGGAGGGAGACACTGAGGGAAGAGAAGGGGGAGGGAGGAAGAGGCTGAGGGAAGAGGGGGAGGGAGACACTGAGGGAAGAGAAGGGGGAGGGAGGAAGAGGCTGAGGGAAGAGGGGGAGGGAGACACTGAGGGAAGAGAAGGGGGGAGGGAGGAAGAGGCTGAGGGAAGAGGGGGAGGGAGACACTGAGGGAAGAGAAGGGGGAGGGAGGGAGAGGCTGAGGGAAGAGGGGGAGGGAGACACTGAGGGAAGAGAAGGGGGAGGGAGGAAGAGGCTGAGGGAAGAGGGGGAGGGAGACACTGAGGGAAGAGAAGGGGGAGGGAGGGAGAGAACTGAGGGAAGAGGGGGAGGAAGGGAGAGACTGAGGGAAGAGGGGTAGGGAGGGAGAGACTGAGGGAAGAGAAGGGGGAGAGAGAGGGAGAGACTGAGGGAAGAGGAGGGGGAGGGAAGGAGAAACTGAGGGAGGAGAGGGAGGGATGGGCAGGGAGAGAGACCCAGCCTCCTCCATCCCGCAGCACAATAGATCAGAGCTGTGAAGTGGTGCAGCCCTCCCTCCCTCCGCCCCTCCAGACCCCCTCTCTCCCCCCCCCCTTTTCTGCCACGTGGTACGCTCCAATGTGGGAGGTATTTAAATGCAGGAGCCAGTAGCCTTCGCTGTTTGTGTACAGTGAGCCGGCCCTCCTATCCAGGAAGCAGCTGGGAGAGACAGGCAGCGCTAGAGAGAGAGAGAGAGAGAGAGAGAGAGGCCAGGCTCAGGGAAAACAGAACCGGTAGAGAGCACAGAGAGGAGAGGAGACTGTTTTTCTCAGAGGACGAGAGAAAGAGAAGAGAGGGAGTGGAAAGAGAGAAGCCCGCTGCTGCCAGTTATCGGAGAGGAAAGCCCGTTTCTCCTCTCTTCTTCCGTCACTCCTTCCTTCTCTGCGTCCGTCGTACCGGTGGAGGGAGCGAGCGGAGCAGCGACGTTGTCCCGGGGCCCGCACGTCCCAGCAGCCCGCAGGAGCCTGCATGCGGGGCGCTCGCCGTCGACACTAAGGACAGGACAGGGAGAGAGGTACTGTACGCTGCTCTTGCAACCTGACCGCTAGGATGCTGGCTTCTCTCTCAGAGATCGTTTGTCCCAGAGGAACTGTGTTGTTATTACTTGTCTGTGTGTGTGTGTGTGTGTGCGTGTGTGTGCATGTGTGCAGAGAGCTCATTTGTGTGGTAACTAGCTTAGGTACCTGAGGGTATCCAGGCGACACGCACTGCTCGTCTGCGCAGTCTGAGGACTATTCCTGTAAGTCTGTGTGGGGCGGACCGAGAGAGGGATGTCAGCTGGATAGGGTTGAACAGAACCGCTTGAGGACGAATGGAGGTTGGAGAGAATGGAGGTTGGAGAGAGTGGAGGTTGGAGAGAGTGGAGGTTGGAGAGAGTGTAGGTTGGAGAGAATGGAGGTTAGAGAGAATGGAGGTTGGAGAGAGTGGAGGTTACCTCACAGCTCCAATGGGCCGGTCTGTCACTAGGGTCGCCCCTGTTTCTTTCTCTCAGCTCGCTGGTGTCTCTGCGGGGAAACCGGGGGCCAGGTCATCACCTGTCTCTCTGGTGTTTATCAGGAGAGATGGTTGGATGGAAACGGGGTAGGGACTCCTCCCGGGGCATGCTGGGATAGGATGAGATGGTGTCATGATGGGTTTCAGCCCGTAACAGGAAGCGTTCTTTCGTAAGCATCCCATGTCCCTGCTCACCTCTCCCTCGCGTCAGCTGGTCACCTAGACAACAGCCCTGCAGCATCATCATGCTATGGCTTGACTGTGTGTTTCTCAGACCCAGTTTAGGGTGTGCATTTATACTGGGGGGTCCAGTAACAGACTGAGCCCCAATCCTGCCCAGACGCTCGTGTTTGCTACCCGCATATTTAGTATTTTGTATAACGTTCCTGCATGTTCTAAAGGGACCTGTTTAAGTATTAAGTATTCTGTTTAAGTATTCTAAAAATTCAGGGAGATACCATGTCTCCGTCCCTGTGTACGTGTGTGTGTGTGTGTCTGCATGTTTACATGTGTGAGTGTGTGTGTGTGTGTGTGTGTGTGTGTGTGTGTGTGTGTGTGTGCGTCTGCATTTCAAGGTAAGGCATGACAACATGCCGGTGGCGTGTGCAGAATTTAGAGCATGGCATGTCATTTGTCCAGACATGTATCCAAGGCCTTCATCGCTGCCATGTTGTTCCACCTGAACGGCCTTGCTCCAAGGTCTTCCTCAAGGCTCTGTGCTATCCAGGGGCTCACACAGAAACACTGGGGCAGCAGCACCGACTCAACTCTGACTCCTGAGGCCTCTCTATCATCTCTGACTCAACTCTTGACTCCTGAGGCCTGTCTATCATCTCTGACTCAGCCCTGACTCCGACTCCATGAGGCTGCTCTATTATCCCTGACTCAGTAGTCATCTGTGAGTAGTGTTGAAAATCACACAGGCTTTTGAGACCAACCGGGTTCAAAGTACAGGTTTATTCTCATCCACTGTTGCTAAGGAATAGTGTGAAGTGTGTGTGTGCGTGTGCATGTGTGTGTGTGTGTGTGTGTGTCGTGTGTACCCTCTGGAGGTACCGAGTGAGGGAGAAAGGTGTGCTCAGCTGTATAGAAGCAGCTGTGTTGTTTCTTCAACATGTCAGTGATTAGAGCGGGAGACATCCCCAGAACACACCGTCACACGACGGGACTCCACACGCGCCGTGCGTCCCCCGTCCTCTCTCTGAGCTCCCGTCACGGTATCTAGGTCACCCTCTGCGATGATGTCATCAAGCTGCCGCTCGGCCAGCTCTGGTGGGACACGCTGGTCACTGTCCCTCTCTCGAGAGAGAGGGACAGCGGGGGAGGAGAGGGGGAAAGAGAGATCATTAGACAGGAGGAGAGAGAGAGAAAGAGGTCCCGAGGGAGATGGGGACATGTCACCTTGCTTGTCAGTCACAACGAGCTGAGCTGAGGAGCAGGGTTAGGATCAGGGGAGAAGTACTTCATGACAGGTGGAGATGATGATCAAGCTGGTGGTGATGATGATGATGATGATGATGAGAAATCGTATGTATCTCTGTATGAGAACATGCTGCTCTCTCTCTGTCTATCTCCCTCCCTCGCCAACTTCCTCTGTCAGGTATGTAATACCACAGCCCAATTTGCCTAGCCAATCTGAATACCAAGATACATGGAAAACAGGACTAGCACGAGGACCCAGAAACAAGCGTGTGTACGTCTGGCCACTGTCTCGTTGTCAGGATCATTTCAGACCCAGGACAGAACCTCCACAGTAGCCCTGGTGTTGGTGTGAGCGTGTGCTTGTTCTAGAAACAGGCCACCACGAGAGACACACCTTCATTTTCATTCACAAAATAATTCAAATGACGTGTTTGTCGCCTGCAGGCTAGCTGCGTCTAAACGATTGTTTGTGGTTCCTCTCCGCGAACATCAAAAGCCCTGGTAATTCCCGGCCCATCATTTGATCACGTCGCCGGGGCGACACGGAGCCCACAGTGAGGCTCTCATCCATAAACATGAACCATGTCATGATGTAAGCTGTTGTTATGTCTCAGTGATGAACCTCTCCACAAAGTGTGTCCCGTGTACCAGGGATGTGAGATATCATCAGGGTCACCCTGCTCCTCATCCCCAGACTGACGCTGTGTCTGCTAGCTGCAGCGGTTTATTCTCAGAGTTTACAGGCTGGATTGGATGAGCGTGTAGGGGCTGTGGTTGTCCCCATCCACCCCAAACACACACTAACACACACACACTCACACACACACACACACACACACTGAGGTCACTGTGGCTAAATAGAGTCAGGGGGAATGCTGGATTAAGGAGCATCTGTGGTGGAGAGGTTAGGGGGATTAGATGAATTCTGTACACGGGGAGTACGTGCGTGTCTGTGTACACGTGTGTGTATGGGCCCATATTTCACGTGTGTGTGGATGATACTGTCCTCTCAAGGCCAGCCTGTCTGACCAGACTAGACACTGGAGACACCCTAACCATAACACCATGTCATATCACAGAGCCCAACCCCACCACCCCCCCTATCAGACTCTGTTATCTGGCCCCGGCGCCCGGTCCTGCCCACGTCGTCGGCCATGCGGAGCGGGCAGCAGATGGCCCAGACTAATCGCTGCCCTCGCACATAAAGAGGGTCGGTAATGTCCTCGATTACACGGGAGGATGATTCACCGAGCGTTCTCTAGACGCTGTCCGAGCGTTCCCTAGACGCTGCCCGGACGAGAGAGAGCGTCCGCGTTGTTCCCGCGTTCACGTTGTGGAGCGCTTGGTTTAGTGTCACCGCTCTGAGGAAGCAGGGCTCACATCACGTGACCGCTCTGAGGAAGCAGGGCTCACATGACCGCTCTGAGGAAGCAGGGCTCACGTCACGTGACCGCTCTGAGGAAGCATGGCTCACGTCATGTGACCGCTCTGAGGAAGCAGGGCTCACATCACGTGACCGCTCTGAGGAAGCAGGGCTCACATCACGTGACCGCTCTGAGGAAGCAGGGCTCACATCACGTGACCGCTCTGAGGAAGCAGGGCTCACATCACGTGACCGCTCTGAGGAAGCAGGGCTCACATCACGTGACCGCTCTGAGGAAGCAGGGCTCACACCGGTGAGGAGAGACGCGCCGGGCAAAGGCGTTGTTCGCTGCCTCTCGTGTGTGTGTGTGTGTGGTCTGTGTGTGTGTGTGCCTTTCCACTTAGGTCTTCTTCTATCTCATTACTAAAAAGGAAAGCAACGCAAATCCAGGATCGAACATGTTTAAAACCTCAACCCCACCTCCCCACAACACACATGTGCACACACACATGCACACACACACACACACACACAAAAACTCCACTACCTGCTCACAGAGCAGGCCCGGGTCTCATTTGACCCTTGCTATGATTCCACTAAGACAGGACCGGTACTTGGAGGCCCAAATCTAAACATCATAGTCCAGACTCGGACAGCGCCCGCACATAAAAGACTTCCTGAGATCTGCCTCCAGTCTGAGTGTCTGGTGGATCTAACACAGCCACCGGCTGACATCCTCAATGTCTGCAGTGCAGAGAGGGTTGCAAGGGCCCACGCAGCCAGCAGCTCCAATCTATTATGAATGAGAGACAGAGGCCTTAGACAGAGAGAGGAAGAGAGGGAGAGAGGTCTATTATGAATGAGAGACATAGGCCTTAGACAGGGAGAGAGGGAAAGAGGTCTATTTTTGACTAATGGTGATGTTGCATTAAAGCCAACTGATCTCTCCATAATAGAACCTCTGTCATGTTTAGATGAAGAGGAACAGGGCCCTGGGGGGGGAGGAGTGTGTGTGTGTGTGTGTGTGTGTGTGTGTGTGTGTGTGTGCCCCCAGTAGCTGGCCTGTGATCACAGCTTGTTAGAACATCAGTGTGTTGAAGTGCTTATTAGATCAGTGACTGTCCGGGTCTTAGAATAGGCCTCATCATGTTAATGAGGTTCCTCAGGTCGGTCTGAGAGGCCGTCAGACCACGTGAGGGAGTGTGTGTGTATGTGTGTGTGTGTGTGTGTGTGTGTGTGTGTGTGTGTTTGGTCCTCATAGAGCTACATAAAGGAATCCAAGACAGCGTGTGTGTGTGTGTGTGTGTGTATGAGTGTGTTCGCTGTATTGTGGAGATTTGATGACCCACAGACAGGTCTGTCTCCAGGAAGACAGTGCAGTTTACTGGAGAGGGCTGGTGATGACCTCACTGGTGTAACAGCAGGACTGAATGAGCCCAGTGTGGTCGTTCTGAAGGATCAGGCTGCAGGGTTACGAAACACTGCCTGTGTGTGTGTGTGTGTGTGTGTGTGTGTGTGTGTGTGTGTGTGTGTGTGTGTGTGTGTGTGTACCGGTCACTCAGCATTTAACTGTGTGTGTGTGTAAGACGATAATGATGATGATCCTTTATGGCTGAAACTGATGAGTGCCTTTGGCTGTGTCGTGTATCTAGAGAGCAGTGTGAGACACACACACACACAAACACTCGTCTGTCGGTTACAGGCCTTGTCTGCACCGAAATAGTCTCAAGGGTCTCCTGCAGTGTGACTGACGCAGCAGAATTATCCGGAACAACACACACACACACACACACACACACATGAATGTCAGAATCAGAGTCAGCTGACAAGTTTTCATCCTGAGGCTATGAAAGCCCCCACTCACAGTCAGCGGTACAAAGAGGTCTTTATGTTCTACCTGCTCACCCTCATTCACACACACACACACACACACACACACACACACACACACACACACACTGTACAAGACACCACCGGTGGGTGAAGTGGCATTATCACTCACACACTAAGCTGAGAGTTGCTACGGCAACGGGTAGTTGGCGTCCGCCTGGGTCTGGGCAGTAATGCTCCACCGTCAGTATGTGAAAGGCCCTCGGTGTGGCAGCCAGGCTAGCTCCATCCTGCAGCCAGGCTAGCTCCATCCTGCAGCCAGGCTAGCTCCATCCTGCAGCCAGGCTAGCTCCATCCTGCAGCCAGGCTAGCTCCATCCAGCAGCCAGGCTAGCTCCATCCTGCAGCCAGGCTAGCTCCATCCTGCAGCCAGGCTAGCTCCATCCTGCAGCCAGGCTAGCTCCATCCTGCAGCCAGGCTAGCTCCATCCTGCAGCCAGGCTAGCTCCATCCTGCAGCCAGGCTAGCTCCATCCTGCAGCCAGGCTAGCTCCAGCCTGCCTGCTAGGGTTCTGCTAACTCGCTTGCTAGCTCACGCAGCTCAGGGCTGCAATCAGCTACAGCAGCACAAGGGCTGAATAGGACCTTGTGTGGGTGGATGAGGTCAGGAGTCCAGGGAGCTCATGTCGGAGGTGCTGAAATGCTTAGGTCTGACTCTCTCTTTCTCTCTCTGTCTCTGTGTCTCTCTATCTCTCTCTCCCCCCTGCCTGCAGACCTGCGTGGAGCCACAGGGCCCAAGCCCCTCAAGCCCCAGCGTTCCCTCCCCGGGACCCCCGTCACCCTCAAGCACTTTGACCTGAAGACCTCCATGGACGGAAAGTACAAGGAGATCGCCGAGGTGAGTCCCCAGCGTGACACCGGCTGGCTGCCGGACACGGGCACGGGGGAGGAGGAGGAGGAGGTTCGGCAAAGGCTTCTGTATTCTTGTGCGTATTCGTTAGGAGTTTACATCTGTGTGTGTGTGTGTGTGTGTGTGTGGTGTGTGGTGTGTGTGTGTGTGTGTGTGTGTGTGTGTGTGTGTGTGTGTGTGTGTAGGAGCTGTTCACCCGCAGCCTGGCGGAGAGCGAGATGCGCACCGCTCCCTATGAGTTCCCGGAGGACAGCCCCATCGAGCAGCTGGAGGAGCGACGCCACCGTCTGGAGAGACAGATCAGCCAGGACATCAAGTGAGCAACACACACACTGACACACACACACTGACACACACACACTGAGACACACACACAATGACACACACTGACATTCACACACACTGACACACACATACAGCTCTCTCTTCCACACACACACTGCTCTCTCACACACACACACTGCTCTCACACACACACACTGCTTTCTCTCTCACACACACACAGCTCTCTCTCTCACACACACACACACTGCTGTCACACCCACACATACAGCTCTCTCTCTCTCACACACACACACTGCTGTCACACCCACACATACAGCTCTCTCTCTCTCACACACACACACACTGCTGTCACACCCACACATACAGCTCTCTCTCACACACACACACACACACAGCTCTCTCTCTTCCATACGGTGCACGCTCAAGAGCTTCCACAGTGTCAGTTGCGAGCTAACTAACAGCAGCTAACTGGGCCAGTCAGCCGTCGGCCCAGAGTGGTCCGGACTGTACCACATGTGGCCGAGGGAGGGGTGCACTGTCTGGGTTGCTGGGGAGATGACTGTCTGTTCCACTAAGCCAATCTCTACGGGGTGGGAGGGGTTATTATTATCTGAGTCTCATGTGACCAATCAAGGTGTTCTACTGCTAACTCATCCTTCTCTGTTTATTCCAACCTCCAACTCCCCCTTTGATCATCTTTCACACCCTGATCCCCCCCTCCTCCCACTGTGTTGTGTGTGTGTGTGTGTTGTGTGTTGTGTGTGTGTGTGTGTGTATCTCCTGGTCCTGGGTGTGTATCTGCTGTTGGACGTCCACTCCTTCTGCTGGTGTTTTTGTTTCGCCTCTCTCTCTCTCATCTTACTTTTGCACCCCCCCCCCAACCTCAACACCTGGGCTCCCTCCGCCCTTCTTTTGCCATGCCGACATGCACCTGCTTCCCACCCCGCCACCCCGCCCACCCTGCCCTGCGCCTGCCTGCCTGCCTGCCGCGCCCTCCTGCCTGCCAGGCTTGAGCCTGAGATCCTGCTGCGAGCCAAGCTGGACTTCATGAAGATCGACAGTGCTGCCGACCTGGAGTGAGTGAGCCACTTCACTTCTAGAGACCTGTTAGAGACTTGGAGAGACCGTCCAGGTCTAGGCCTCTCTCTCTCTCTTTTCTCTCACTGTCTGTTCTCTCCCTCTCTCCCTCTCTTGACGATACCGTTTGACCACGTGTTCTCACGCCACGCAGTATGTAGACTGTACAGTATCTTCCGCACAGAACTGATAATGGGATCAACTCCTCTCACCAACCAATAGGAGTCTATAGCCTCTATCCCAGTTCCACTTAGTCAGTAATGCAGATCAGTGGCTTCCTATCCAGCTGCCCCCTGCTGGTGGTATTAGGTAGTGCGCGCAGGCAAGTCTGGTCCTGTTTTTGAGTGTGGAGAGGCAGGGGACGAGGCCAGTGGGACAAGGCCAGGGGACGAGGCCAGTGGGACGAGGCCAGGGGACGAGGCCAGGGGACGAGGCCAGTGGGGCGAGGCCAGGGGACGAGGCCAGGGGACGAGGCCAGTGGGACGAGGCAAGGGGACGAGGCCAGGTGTCTCTGTAGAGTACGTCGAGGTGTCAAGACGCTAGAAAGGCCACTGGCGCTGCAACGCTTCACTGCCTTAATTAGCTCCTTGGTGCTTATCGCCATGGTTTTCAGCGCATCCACAGAAAGCTGCGACAGGCATCTTCTGACCTTCGCCAGAGGAGACCGAACTCAGGCTGTAGCCAGGGTGAGGGTTATATTACCAAGAGCTGTTAAATTGACGGTGTGTGATGAAGATAGGGTTCTAAAACTGGTAGTTTCTATTCTTTTTTTACTTTGAGGCCGTGTATTCTGGTACTTAAGGCATTCCAACGATGAAGATTTTACCTATTCTGCTGGTTTCTACATTACCATGCAGCTGTTAGGCTATATGTTAAACCATAATATAGGATGTCATACTTCCTGCTTCAGTCAGTAGCCGATTTAGTTGCAGGTAGACAGTCAGACAGAGTTTCATCTGAACATGACCCACTTTGCTGTCTAGACACTTATATTACTATCGGGGGTCTCTAGTCACTTCTCTTCATGTCTCTACAATCCTTCTCTCTCTCTCTGAAACTATCTCTCTGCGTCTTTATCTCTTCTCTGCACCCTCTCTCTCTCTCTCTGCCCACCTCTCCCTCCCTCTCCCTGCTTCTACCTCTCTTCCTTCCCCTCCCTCCCTCCACCTCCCTCCCTCATGTTCCGCTCTCTCCCCAGGTTCATGAACGACCAGAGTGAGGACATGGTGGACGACGGCTTCAGGGAGAGACACATTCCCATGGAGAAAGAGTACCAGCGCGTGTCCATCTCCGGAGAGGAGAAGTGTGGGGTAAGACTCCAGCAAAGACACCTCCACCCCACCGTGGCTCCTCACAGCCCGCGGGCCCGCATGGCGTCCTGTTGTTGCCATGGTTTCTCAATGGTACCCCCCCTGCCCCCCTGCCCAGGTCCCTTTCATAGACCTGGTGGACGCCGCCAAGTGTGTGGTGAAGTCCCTGTTCATCCGGGAGAAGTACATAGCCCTGTCCATGCAGAACTTCTGCAAGACCACCGCGCGCTCCCTGCAGGAGCTGGGGGAGAAGCCCCTGGATCTGCACGTCTACGAGGAGATCCCCGAGACCCCCGTGGACGCTGGTAACTAGCGCTCACTCACTCAACATCAGTCACTATGTCACTAACTCACTCACTCTCTCATCCACTCACTCACTATCAGTCAGTAACTCACCCCCTCCCTCACCCGATCCCTGACGACACAGTAACCCCATTGGATGTGTCATGTTAAGTTCGATATGGAAACATTTCCCCCCCTCAATCTTCCCCAGATGCCCCTGTCCACCCCCCCGTATCGAAGACCCACCCCTACGAGAACCAGGACCCCAAGAACATGCCGGGTGACACAGGCTACAGCTGCAAGATGGTGGACGGGGTGGTCCACGTCTACACCAAGAAGAGCCCCATGGAGAAGTGAGTCAGTATGAGTGAGTGTGTGTGTGGTGTGTGGTGTGTGTGTGTGTGTGTGTGTGTGTGTGTGTGTGTGTGTGGTGTGTGTGTGTGTGTGGGTGTGAGTGTGCGTGTGTGTGTGTGAGTGAGTCGAGTGAGTGAGTGAGTGAGTGAGTGAGTGAGTGTGTGAGTGTGTGAGTGTGTGAGTGAGTGAGTGAGTGAGTCTTTTGTTTGTTGGCAGATGATCGTACGTGTGTGTGACTGATATGTCCCTCTGTATGTATGTGTGTGAGAGAGAGAGAGAGAGAGAGAGAGAGGGACTTCCTGTCGCATGTGTGTGGATAAGTAATGAGTGTGTGTGGTTGGTCCCAGGAGCACAGAGCTGGACCTGCCCTACCCAGATCTGAAGGAGTACATCGCTGACATGAACATGATGATGGCCCTCATCATCAACGGGCCTGTGTGAGTGGACACACACACACACATGATCCCTTACAAACACACCAGTCTTACCAACACATTCGTCTCATCCTGTTTGCTGGCGTCTATATGTGTGTGTGTGTGTGTGTGTGTGTGTGTACAGGAAGTCTTTCTGCTACCGGCGTCTGCAGTACCTGAGCTCCAAGTTCCAGATGCACATCCTGCTGAACGAGATGAAGGAGCTGGCAGCCCAGAAGAAGGTTCCTCACCGTGACTTCTACAACATCCGCAAGGTCTGCCTCCGCATCACATCCTGGAGGGCTGGAGGCATCTCCGTCCTGCCGGGTGTAGATCTAGAACCCGTAACTCACCTTGGTAGCTCTGTAGATGCACCGTAGATCCTCACTCCTGGAGGCATGCCCATGCATGCGCTTGTGCAGTATCGCTGCCGTATTTCATATTAGAATTTGTGTCACGTTTCCGGTCTGTGGCCAATGGAGATTCATTGTTGAATGCATACTTTTCCCCGACTCACCAAAGGTGGACACACACATCCACGCGTCGTCCTGCATGAACCAGAAGCACCTGCTGCGCTTCATCAAGCGAGCCATGAAGAAGTACCCGGGGGAGATCGTCCACGTGGAGAGGGGCAAGGGCCAGACCCTGATGGAGGTGTTCGAGAGCATGAACCTGACCGCCTTCGACCTGAGCGTGGACACGCTGGACATGCACGCGGTGAGGAGGGAGGGGAGGGAGGGGAGGGAGAGAGGACTTTGAATTCGGAGATTGAGAAGACGATTGAGTGCTTTTATTGAGCCTTTTTGAAGAGTTGTTCCTGGTTGAATGGGGGGTGATTTGGGTCATGGTGATGGGGATGAGAAAGCTCGTCCAAACTGAGCCGTCGTTCCTCTCTCGTCTCTCCAGGACCGCAACACATTCCACCGCTTCGACAAGTTCAACGCCAAGTACAACCCCATCGGAGAGTCCATCCTCCGAGAGATCTTCATCAAGACGGACAACCACATCGAGGGGAAGTACTTTGCTCACATCATCAAGGTAGGTAATGCAAGTGGGTGAGAGACCATGTTCCATCTCCATGCAATCCTCACCACTCTAATCCTATCTGGATAATTGAATTATAAAGTAAGTGGTTTATAGTAAGAGGGGAGGTGGTCCCAGTTGGAGAAACAGCCCTAGCCCTGCTCGCCAGTGTCCCTGCGTTGACCCCCCGAGCCCCCCCTGTGCCCCCCTGTGTCCTCCAGGAGGTGATGGCCGACCTGGAGGAGAGCAAGTACCAGAACACGGAGCTGCGCCTCTCCATCTACGGCCGCGCCCGCGACGAGTGGGACCTGCTGGCCCAGTGGGCCGTCAAGCACAAGGTCTACTCCGACAACATCCGCTGGCTCATCCAGGTGCCACGCCTCTTGTGAGTGAGCGTCCTTGTTTGACATTGACATTGACAAAAGGACATTGTTGTCATTCGGGTTCCGCTTTGGCCTGCCGTCATTCCGTCGTCTTCCATCGCACGACACACACAGTAGCAGCCCGCGCAGATGCTCTGAGATGAACACGCCTCCTTGTCCACATGTCAGGCTCTGTTCAGGCCTGTCCTGTTTGTGACGGACTCTCCCCCCTCCCCCCACCCCTCTCCTCCCCACAGTGATGTGTACCACACCAAGAAGCAGCTGGCCAACTTCCAGGAGATGCTGGAGAACATCTTCCTGCCCCTGTTCGAGGTCACGGTCAACCCAGCCAGCCACCCTGAGCTCCATCTCTTCCTGCAGCATGTAAGAACACAGCAGAGGACCCCGACTGGAAGCTACATCTAAACCTGGACTCAACTGTACACAAGCTAGTTTGGGGAATACTTGTATTCTTTAGGCCCATCCTGAGATTGTGTAGATCTTCAAAAGAGATCGACACAGATTATTCGTATTTCTTTCCCCCTTCTGATTCAATATTAAGTCAAAGTGTGGCTGTAATGCAGTTCCAATGCTGTGGCTGTGTTGCATGTGTGTGTTTCAGCTGGTGGGCTTCGACAGCGTGGATGACGAGTCCAAGCCGGAGCACCACATCTTCAACATGGACAGCCCCCTGCCGGCCCAGTGGACGGGGGAGGACAACCCTCCCTACTCCTACTACCTGTACTACACCTACGCCAACATGACCGTGCTCAACCACCTGCGGAGGTACACACACAGCCGCACACAGCCAGGGCTAACACAGCCGCACACAGCCACACACAGCCAGGATAGCGCTACTACCTGCCACACACACGTATAGCTGGCTAACATATTTACCTACCACACACACGTAGGGTTAGCTAACATATTTACCTACCACACACACACGTAGGGCTAGCTAACATATTTACCTACCACACACGTAGGGCTAGCTAACATATTTACACAATGTGTTTTGATCGGTGGTCCTTCGCAGGAGACGTGGCTTTAACACGTTCGTCCTGCGGCCTCACTGCGGGGAGGCGGGGCCTATCCACCACCTGGTGTCGGGTTTCATGCTGTCAGAGAACATCTCTCACGGGCTGCTGCTTCGGAAGGTCAGAACATCACTGTTTCCATGACGACACCTCCCTAGCAACACGTCAACAGCAGCACTTTAGGGAGACTCTAATGAAACACAATCAGTGATCCCCAAAGCATTGCATAGCAATGTGTTCCATCACGCCCAAAAACCCTACTCATGCCCCATCCCTGGTGTGGAGGAATATGAAGAGAACTTGTGAATGTAGATGACCACTTCCAGGTGGACTCCCTGTCTGACTGATGTGTTCTCCCCAGGCCCCAGTGCTGCAGTACCTGTACTACCTGGCCCAGATCGGCATCGCCATGTCTCCCCTCAGCAACAACAGCCTGTTCCTCAGCTACCACCGTAACCCCCTGCCTGAGTACCTGTCCAGGGGCCTCATCGTGTCCCTGTCCACCGACGACCCCCTGCAGTTCCACTTCACCAAGGTCAGAGGGGAAACCCTGCCCAGCACACACTGGCTCACACACACAGACAGTTCACAAAGTAGCTCATTGTGTTTGTGTTTGTGTGTGTGTGTGTGTGTGTGTGACAGGAGCCCCTGATGGAGGAGTACAGCATAGCGGCCCAGGTGTGGAAGCTGAGCTCCTGTGACATGTGTGAGCTGGCCAGGAACAGTGTCCTCATGAGCGGCTTCTCCCACAAGGTACACCACCCTCCTCTCTCTCGCTCATCCCTCCCTCCTGGTTCCCTTCTCTTCTGTTTAGATCTATGGAAGAGGGGAGTGCAGACACACAGTAGTGATCGTCTCTAAGCTATTTTCCAGTACTGAGTAGAGATCTAGAGTAGTTGGGGTTTGAATGCAAATTAATTAAGCATGGCTGACTCATTTGTTCGAATGGGTTTCGACAGGAAGTGCCACAGTGTTTTAAGTGTCACTTCAAAGCAAAGCAAACTTACCCCTCCCTGCCCCCCCCCCAGGCTAAGAGCTACTGGCTGGGCCCCAACTACAGCAGGGAGGGGCCGGAGAGCAACGACATCCGCCGCACCAACGTGCCGGACATCCGCGTGGCGTACCGCAGCGAGACGCTGAGCGAGGAGCTCCACCTCATCACCCACGCCGTGCGCAACCAGGAGCTGGACATCATCGACGAGGAGGACACCCTCACCATGGCCCCGCTGGGCCCCGGGAGGCCCTAGAGCCCCCCCTCCACCTCCCCCCTATACCCTCAGAACCACCACTCCTCCCCCTATACCCCCCCCCCTCTCCCAACACGTTGTGAGATGAGATCCATCTTACCTCTCGTACCCTCGCCAGCCCCAGCACTCCCATGAAATGCTCTTACTGTGCACTTGCCCCCCCGCCTCGCCCCCCCCCCAGCCTGCAGACCAAACCGACAGCCAAGTATGCCCCCAGCTCGTCTGGTTCCCCTCCTCCCCTCCAGCACCCTCCAGCCTGGGGTTGAGGGAGGGGCACAGTTGTCTCCACAACAGGTCCTGGTTAGGTCCTATCACAGCCATCGTTGAGTTTCCCCCCATAACTTTGTCGCTTTGGGTGTTTGTCCACATTGTTCGAGGCCTCTACTTCCCTCTCCCATCTTCTCTCTCTCTCTCTCTCTCTCTCTCTCTCTCTCTATCTCTCTCTCCCCCTTGTTCTCTCACTGTGATTATGTCTCCAGTCTGCACAGCCAGTGTTGGCAGGCAGGAGACACCTCCAGTGCTTAGTGTTATCTGGAACGCCCACATGGGAGACTGAAGCTGATTGGGTGTTCTCTCCAGCTGTAGAGTAACTTTAAGAATCCCCCCCGGTCTCCCAAATCTCCCAAAGCGTTCACCACCCTGCATGGGAAGGCCCTGTGTTGCATTCTGAGATTGTTGCATGATTGTATACATACCCACACAGACACACGAATACACCAAAACGCACACACTCTGCACAGTTCGCCCGTCCCTCCCACGAAGCTGCTTATCTTCCATAACCCAGTCACGCTGCCTTACCAAAGCTCCACGCTAGCTAGTGCCCCGTCTTCACCAAGGGGACAGGCTCCTTATGAAGTAGAGACGCAGGCAAACAGCAATACAGAACGACCAGCGACGTCTGCTGTTTTGCACTTGAAAAACTTGAGAAAACGCATGTGTGGGTCTTGGCGTCTGGCTTTGTATCGCCCCCCTTTCACATAGGAGGGGAAATCGCCCGTAACTCCATGGAAACAGTGGTCAGGTTGCTGCTTGAGTGAAGCCTAGAGAGAGAGATGTTACAGGGACCAGAGCAGATGCACTGAATCTCACGATTCATTGGCTACGTAGGACTCCGCACACACACACACACACACAGTGTGATTGGCTGTAGGGAAAGCCAGCAGATAGTGCTTCCAGTACAGCCCCATGCAGGGCTAGAGTCCAGCCCATCACCTGCCTGTGCGTCTGTCTAACTGCAAACATTCCACGGGGCCAACATTTAAAGAAGGCTATTTTCGTCTGCGGCCTGTGTACATAGACAGAAATCACATTAGTTTTATGAAGCAGCCAAGAAGAGTAGATTTATACTGCAGGAGTAGACTATGTGTGTATATTATTGACAGAGTATGAGGATCTCGTCTTGGTCTGATTTCATGGTAGACCATTGACGTGGTGTGAACAGGGAGGTGTGTGTGTACGTGTGTGTGTACGTGTGTGTGTGCACATGTATGTGTGTATGAGGAGATCCCCTTTGCCACAGCTTGCACTCCCAGCACAAGTACCTGAAGATGAGTTCACTTTCGTCCAAGCCGGGGAAAGGGGGTCTCCCCCACACCGTTACCTCAACTGTCCAACATGTCCCTGCGTGTGTGTGTGTGTGTGAGAGAGAGAGAAGGGGGATTGGAGAGAGGAACACACACACACTTACCTTTGGTCCAGTGCAGAGACTAGACTGGATCCCAGACCTGGTCCCACATGTTGTGTTTTGACTGCATGCAGAGCACCGTATGCATCAAGCCACAGACTAACCAGTGCCTTTTTAATTTGAGCTTTGGGCACCGCCTACCCGCCTCTGTCCAGGCTGTTTCCACGTGTCAAGCCTCAGTCCACCTCGCTACCCTCTAGAACAAAAAGCAACAAACGCACTCCCACTTTTCTCTCCCACTTCGAGCCTCAGCAGGGAAGTGCTGTTGTTCCTCCTCCAGGACAGACCCCGGAGCGACCCGGGCTGCATGCTCTACTTCCTCCTCCAAAACTGAGGCCTGGACGTGAAGAAGAAAGCCTGGACTTTTTCCACCAGTAGCCTCCTCTGGTTCCTCTCTAGCTGCCTATAGTTCTCAGTGCGTCCTGTGTTTCTGCATGTCAGCATGGAGTCACGGAGGGCCCTGGGAGGAGAGGCAGAGAAGCCGGGTGGAACGTGAAGTAGCACAGATTCCCAGGTGGCCGACCGGGCCATGCACTGCATGGGGTATGTGTGAGGGATCTTTTAGCGCTGCCAAACCGAGTGGAAGTCTGCTCTATCGCCCCCCAGTGGATAGTTTGACCAGTGCAGGGTCCCGGTAGACTTGCTGCATGACTGGCCAGCATTAGGTCTGTGCTGCTACAGATATTGACGCACTCCCCATAGTAACATCATGCTGGTGTTCACCAAAAGCACCTTTTTTGTCCTGTGTAGCTTGCCATGCATTTAACCTACTTCTCCCTTTCATTGGACCTTTTCCATGTCCATCAAACTGTGAGCTTATTTGTCTTTGTTTTCTTAGATAAATCATATTGATCTAATATAAGTGTAACTTGTACTGCTGGTCTGCTTGCACAGTACCATTTGATGGCAAGACTGTTCCAGTACAATAACTGGTTGATGCACCCAAAGTTGTACATTTGTAGAACGCATTCTAAAATTATACCTGTTAGTCAATTAAAACAGAATAAGATCTAATTTAATAAAGTATATAAAGGATATCGTATGTTTGACAGAATTTGAATGTGATCAGATCCTCAACAGAGGTGAGTTTCACTGCTGAGAGGGTGCGTTGCTGGACACAGGGCGAGTCAAAGTTGTAAAAAGTGTATTTTTTTAAAGCTACAGAGATAAGCAAATTCTATAGACAATGTATCAGTGTCTAGATCTGAAAGACAAGTGAGGTAGCTGCAGATCATTGTGAGCCGTTATTTGTTATCTTTACTCCTTTTATTATTCGCCTGACAATAATGTAGCTCGTACACCTATAATGGAACCCTGCAATGTTGATTTTGCCTATTTTATAATCATTTTTTGTATTTTTTCAAAACCGTTTTTTTGTTGATTGTTGTGGTAGAAAATCTCCAATGAGTATCTTTCTGTAGGTGAGAAAGTTCCAAAGTCAACGAGAGTTCTGTTGCTATCAAGACCTGCAGTGTACAGTACTGTGTGACGTTAAAGCTACACATACAGTCTGCCTTCCGTAAACACCAACACACACAGGAGTACAGTGTACCAGTCCCTCCCACACACCGCTACACACTGAGCCTCTCCACTCTCAGGTCCATGCAAAGTAGTGTTTGTTGTTTCCTTTAAATGGACGTTGATCTACAGCTCTTCAATGGTCGTTATGATATCTCCATCATATTTTAAAGGGAATGTTCAGAGAGAAAAAAACACATATTCAGAGGTTGTAGTTCTGTATTAGGAGTGGGTACCAAAGCATGTGGCTTCCGTGTTCAACTGTTCAAAGCGTCGGCACACTGAGGTTCATTCATGCTTTCATTGTCATCCATCCATCCATCTATGGTTCCTAAGGGATGCACACTAGTTGACTTCATGTACGTCTCACGTCTGAGTGTGTCGATCTCAGTCGGCCTGTCTGTGTGCACCGTGTCATAACCCACCCGAGCACACAGGTCACACCTGACTTCTTACACATGTAGAAAGCTGTACCTGTTCTAAATGAACGACCGCTATAGCTACCGTTTGGGAGTCCGTGTTGCAGTTCTCTTGTGCTGTGGTTCAGCTGTGCAGTGAGTCTCGGACAACCGTCACTATCACAGGGACTCACACACCGATCTATCGATGTTCACACAGAATGTTCTGGATTATTTTCCCCATAGATGCATAGACTATTGAAATGTCATGTTCACGGGACACTTATCTCTGTTTGACCGCGTTCTCATCCCGTTTTATTTTTATATTGCAGACTGATTTGACTGTGTTTGTAATGAGTTTGATTCCTTGTGCTGTAGTCTCTATCCTGGCTTTCTAAAGGGTGCCTGTTTAACAGACTCTGATGCTTCTAATATGGTACACATGTAATGTCTGAAGATGGAATAAAGCATGTTTATTCATCTAACCTTGTTGTCTTCATTCATTATTTATTCATTTGATATATGTTTATATACATCGTTTATCATTTAAATAGAATGTACTGTATATACATGAATATAAGGAATGCCTGTTGTACCAGTACTGTACAAGACAACTGTTAACTACTTATACTGGATAGACTGGGCCATTTATATTTATCTGTCAAATTACAGTAGTAACACATATACAATAACATAAACATTAAATGGTTGGTACAGATATGACATTCACAGGATGATTCATATAATTTATGAATCTCCAATGGTATTCATATGTCGTCATTACAAATCAATTGATAGAATTATATAAGAAATGACAAAATATTGACAAATCACATTATCACACATCTTTAGATCCTCAAATGATCTGACATCTAATTCAAGGCCCTTTCTACGGTGGCCCTGAAGTGCAAAACACACCATTTCCATTTGGAGGAGCTTGTCTTTGTATTGGGGGGAGGTGAGCAAGTCATCCTATTTGGGGGGAGTTGACTCGTATTTGAGGAGAGTATTTTCATTTGGGGGATGCACTCATATTAGAGGGTGTGTTTTGCACTTCAGGGCCACCGTACCTATCAATACTGGTTTATAAAATGAAAATGTTTATTTATGTGTATGTATGTATGTATGTAGGTATATAGGTATGTACGTACATACATATATATCAGCATTATGCAGCTTTAACATGGTGGTGGTAAGTTATGAGTCCTCTAATAGATGCGGAAAGTCAGAAATCCTGTTTTTGGTCTTCCTTCTCTAACATGTTCTTTATTCTCTGGTCCTCCACTCCCTCTCAAGGCTCCATTGGCCTGACTTCACTGGCAAGCTGAGAAAGAAAAACATCAATCGAAAGTGAGGAAAGAAGAATCCAAATACAGACCAGTCATGAGACCAAACTATCTACAAATGTATCTTGTGTACGTTTCTAACACTTACAGCCAGGGCCGACTTAATGTTCTGCAGCTGGTAGAAGACCCTCCCTCCCTCCTCTGGACACACGATCTTCAGCTCCTCCCTGGTCATACCCAGGAGCATGGAGCCGCTCAGCACGCCCAGGCAGCGCACCGTGCTGGGGTGGTGAGATGGGTGTGAGAATTCAGCAAACAGCATGAACTGGATCTACAGGAGGAGACACTCTTCACTGTATGGGGCCTAATCTGAATCTGAATCTGATTTATTCGCCGTGTAAGATTCACACAAACACAGAATCTGTATGACCTCGTCCAGGCACATGTTTAGACTAGGTGTAGACTACATTATCAAGGAAGTGATCATCCTAGAGTAAACCTGATCACTGTGGATTCCGAAATGGCTGTGTGTCAGTATGTTGGATGGTACTTACATTTTGCTGAAGCCCTTGTACTCCAGCCAGACTTTCACATCATCGGGTTTGGACCTCCTGACCAAGGAGGGGGCGGTTTTGGTCTGTGGTGAACCGGTTAGGTTAGGGTCAGTAATGGTTGTCAATAACAGCAGTAGGTGAGATCTATAAAGCTCATCCTGCTAAGTGTGTTGGGTCAACGAGTAAATGACGTATTGGTCTTTGCAAGGAAATGTATTTAGCCCAAGACAACCATCACAAGGTCACCAGACACACGCCCCAGGCCTGGATCCATGACCTATGACCCTGTGCTGGAGGGTCCTACCTGCTCCTTCTCTCCCTTGTCCAGAGCCTCCACGACGTTGTTGGGTACGAAGCCTTCCTCTCCTCCCGAGTTCCTCACCTTCCACCACTGCTTGGACATGTCCAGTAACTGTGGAGACACAGCGGTCAGAATGTTGATGACTTGTTTCGGGGTGTGTTGATGTGCGGTGGGGGTCGTTCATGAGTTCATGTTCTGTCTCACCTGAACCACCTCTCCTTTTGAGATGCTCAGCTCCTTGTGGTTTCGGGCGGAGAAGTCGTACTTCACACGCATGTAACTGGGACTGACCTCACCTGGTCTGAATAAACACAGTTATGGGATAATAGACACAGGAACACACACACACACACACAATAATTGTAAACAAATGCTTGTTGCGTGTGTATAATGCTTACCGTGATGGTGGAAGCTTCATTGGGGCTGATTTCTGGAAGCACACGTAATTGAAAATATATTTTCTAATGCTTTTTGTTTCACTATGCTCGTTAATGGTTTAGATGATGTTGTGGGTGGAGGTCTTCACCTGTTTGGTGGCCTGGTGCTGATTCGGCTGCTCGCTGTGGGGATCTCTTCCTGTGGGAACCTTCTGTCACGTCTGGGGGCTGCCAGCCGTCTAGGAACTCTAGAGTGTAGGTGGGGATGTCCTCGTCATCCTCTGGCCATTTGGTACTGAGGACATTAGTCATGAGGTTCCATTGTTAAAATAACCTGGCAACATTTTGCTAATTAAATCCCTGATTTACTGTAAAAATAGTTTGAACCCTTAACCCTGACTATAACTTTAGAACCTATGTTCTCCATCTCAACATTTTGTCCATGGTATACAGTACACACGTCCACGTGACCCAGGGGGTAGGAGACCAGGGGGGGAGACCAGGGTGAGGAGACCAGGGGGAGGAGACCAGAGGGTAGGAGACCAGGGGGAGGAGACCAGGGGGGGGACACCAGGGGATAGGAGACCAGGGGTAGGAGACCAGGGGTAGGAGACCAGGGGGGGAGACCAGGGGGAGGAGACCAGGGGGAGGAGACCAGGGGGGGACACCAGGGGATAAGAGACCAGGGGGAGGAGACCAGGGGGAGGAGACCAGGGGGGAGGAGACCAGGGGTAGGAGACCAGGGGGAGGAGACCAGGGGGAGGAGACCAGGGGGTAGGAGGCCAGGGGGGACACCAGGGGGGGAGACCAGGGGGGGAGACCAGGGGGAGGAGACCAGGGGGGGAGACCAGGGGGAGGAGACCAGGGGGGAGGAGACCAGGGGTAGGAGACCAGGGGGAGGAGACCAGGGGGAGGAGACCAGGGGGTAGGAGGCCAGGGGGGGACACCAGGGGGGGAGACCAGGGGGGGAGACCAGGGGGAGGAGACCAGGGGGGGAGACCAGGGGGAGGAGACCAGGGGGGAGGAGACCAGGGGTAGGAGACCAGGGGGAGGAGACCAGGGGGAGGAGACCAGGGGGTAGGAGGCCAGGGGGGACACCAGGGGGGGAGACCAGGGTGAGGAGACCAGGGGGGGAGACCAGGGTGAGGAGACCAGGGGGGGAGACCAGGGTTAGGAGACCAGGGTTAGGAGACCTGGGGTTGTACCTGGGGATGTTCCAGGCGTCTCCGAGGGACTGCCACAGCTGGTCCTCGTCCGGGGTGGCCTCCTCACTCAGCAGCATGATGCACATGGGCTCCAGCAGGGGGGCCACGATGGAGGGGGGCAGGTCCTCTGGGCAGTGAGACACCACCTGGAGGGAGGGAGGGAGTAGTTGTTTAAAGTCTTTATATAGTCACACTCTTAGTAATTCAATAGAGTGTCTGGGCATGATATGAAATAACTAAAGTACTTTACTTAGTATCCAAAAGGAAGTCAATATATTTTTTTTTATAAACATAAAAAAACATTAGCAACTTACATATGCTAAAGTGGAGAAGAGAACATGGACGAAATCCTGAGCACTGGGATTGTTGATCTTTCCATTGAGCTCCCCCTGTCACACAGACCAGGCCATCTGGGATTAACGCATCATTGGATGATGATGAGATTGTCCCATGTACGAGTGATAATGAAGAACAAGCATAATTACCAGCAGGTTGAACCCAAACTTGATTTTCTGGAGGCAAGATTCAAATTCCTCTCTGGGTGGCATGCCTTTTATAGCTTGAAAGTACAAATGGATTTCCATTACGTCACATCATTCCACTGCATCATCATACAATGACTGGCCATGAAGTATGATCGTTTCAAAAGTATATTATTTACTGTTTTAATGTCTTATAAATTAATTAAGAGTAAAATCACGTTTGGCCTTCTTCTTTTTCTTCTTTTTCTTTTCGTCTTTGGCCACTATGGCAGATATTTTGCCCATAAATATTTCAACGTCGGTGAAGATGTGATTCAAGATGTCCTACAGAGGTATAAATACAGTCAAAGTGGACATGGGTACAAGAAAAGAGCAGTATTTTAGCGTACATAGTATCTGGGGAATGTCAATATGTCAGTAATCTACTGTGCATATGCACATATCGTACATAATTCCCAGGGAAGATATTCTGTGCAGAAGTACAAGTTTTGGAACTATTAAGGCTTTGGGTTGAGTGAAGACCAGACCCAGAGTACTGACCACTGTCCTGTCTGTCTCTGTGTACCGGCGCTGTGGGGAGACTGGGAGAGGCTCCTCCTCCACAGAGGGGGGTCCCGAGGGGGTGTACCGGCGCTGTGGGTACACTGGGAAGGGCTCCTCCTCCACAGAGGGGGGTCCGGAGGGGGGCTCCACCCTGGGCCTAACTGGGACAGGTGTTGGCGGGGCTTCATCTGCCCCGAAAATGTTCAAAAAAGAGACAGTATATTACTTAGAGCCTTAGCACAGTTATTCAGTTCATTTGTACATGGAAAACATGCTGTGTACTTCTGACAAGTCTCACTCCTGCCTTGTTTCTGGTCTCTCACCGTAGTCCGGAGCGCTCCACTGAGACACAGGGTCGCTCGGAGGGTTCCATTCGGTCTCTTCAGGGGGCGGGGCTATGTTCCTCGTGTGTTTCATCATCTGATGGCTTGTTAAGGCGGACAGATTGTCTCTATAAAGGCATGGACATTTGAATTATTTTCATGTGAAAACACATGGTGGAACACAAGAGGAAATGGAATACAGAAAGACAATTGTGCTTTCAATACGTTGACTGTACCTGGAGCCAGAAGTCTCTCTCCTCTGAGGAAGAGCTCTCTTTAGGTCCCTTTCAATATATTCAGCCTAAATAACCACATTCAGAAGGTTAAATGAACACCAAACACGTCACAAAAGTCAACGTATAACATGAAACTGTATGGTCCAGTGTAACTACAGTGTAACTACAGTAAAGCAGCGATGCTCCAGTTGCCTCCTCACCCTGAGCTCCTCACACTGGAACAAGAAGACGCTGGTGATTCTCCTGCTGTGGTCGTGCACCGACACAGTCAGCAGGGAGTTGTACACGCAGCTGTCCATCACGGCCTTCAGCTCCACGACGCTGCTCAGAGCCAGGGACTCCAGTTCCTCCTACACCCAGTAGAGCGAGGGGCGAGATGGGGGAAAGGGAGACAGGGTGGCAGGGAAGGGGGAGGAGGAGATGACCAAAGAAGAGAGATGGACGGGAGTGGCGATGAGAAGGGGGGAGAGAGAGAGATGGGGAGGAACGAAGATGTGGGGAAGAATGACAACGATTGTAATTCCCTGTATGTGTATTCACGTTGTCTCACAGCGTGTCTGTCCCCTGCCAATAAGTGCACCTGAAGTACTGACCTTGGTCTCAATGTCGGTCAGCAGCAGGTTGCCGTCCCGTATCTCCAGGACCATTTCCTGGCCCCACACACGGCCCATACCATCCAGAAGCTTCAGGCGCTCCACACAGTCCCCGACATCCTGCACCTCCTTCCCATCCAGCTCACAGGTGAACAGGTGCTGCAGCAGGAACAGGAACAGGGCTTACATTCACTTGCATTGTGAAGAATACAGTGTCCATTCTGTTTTACGAGAAACGTGCTTCGGACATGAGCTTTATAGATGCTTTAGGTGTAGACAAGATTTCAGTATAATAATGTAAAACAGTTTGATTTTTAACTTAACAAAACATGCTGGTATTGTCTTTTTGTAACAATAAGATAATACCTCTACTCTGTACTGGAACTTGTTCATCATCTCGTTGATAGATTCAGCATATTCTCTTCTCTGCACTGTAGAGATAGAATAACAGAAACAGTCTGCATTGAACACTGAGGCGTTCTGATACACTGGCATTTTGAAAAGGATCATGTTATTTAGTTCCACCCTCAATTATCACATTTTCTTCTAGATGCATTGACTCACAGTATATTGACTTGCCACTGGGTCTGGAGAGATTTGATACCTGGGATGACCTATCATCCACAGAGTACACACTATAAAAAGAGAAGAGGAGAACATGAACAACAGGTCCACAACAAACCAGACTGAAAGTGAGAATAAGAGAATAAGGCTGCTACCAAACTCTTCTAGTTTCTAGTTCTCGTTAGGGACACCTGCCAGAGGCACGCGGGGTGACGTACTTGGACTGTATGGAGCCAGAGTAGCTGCTGGTGTCGTCGCCAAAGGGACTGTTCCTCTGGAACATCTTGACACTCTCTGGAGTCCCGCCTGCAATATCAGTATAGCATATCAGTATAACCCTTAGATACGTTCCATGGAAAACTGCCTTGTCAAAGACATAACTGTGATAACGTGTACTGTCATCCCCTTTACAGGGCTAGCTTGTTCACTTGTCATCTGCGTTCATCAGGGTTATCTGTGACTGGCTCCAATCGATGATGATACAACTAACGTATTGTTGTCAATCTGTTTTATTTTTAGTCCTTATGTCCGGCGAATGACTAATCTGTCTTTATCGAGCAGAGCCCTCAGGGCTGTAAAGTGGATCCCGGCTCAGATAGACTCAGTCAATCATTCACTCTGAAGAAACACTGTGGTGTGCCTTTCAAAACTGAACGATTTGAAATATGGAATAAAAGGACAAGTAATAAATCAATTGTTAATTAAAAACATCGTCAAACTTTGTGGATTCCGACCATAACCTACAGTATACATTTTAGGACCAAATGATAAAGTTAGTCTTGTTAAATGACAGGTGCTCTGTTTGGCCGTCTTGCACGTAGAAGATAGCTGCCAGGCAACGGGCAGTGATGTTTTTATGGTACTAATAATATTTCCAGAGCAACAAGTAGGAACATGTTTTGACAATTCATAGATTATAAAATAACCAAATGGCAAATACTACAGTACAAATAAAGTTAACATTAGTTTGAATCAGAACAAAGGATGTTTTTTCACAACACTCCTTATCTCAGCATGTTCTTTTTTCCCTTGTCGTCGAAACAATATACGTCTATCTATCTATCTATCTTGATATTTATAGATCTGTATATCAACACAATAACGTATACATTCAAATGTATTGTATGAAATGTTGAAATCTTCCTGTCTAAGCTCTGAAGTCATTTAATGACCACCTTCTAATCAGGAAGTTGAGAGTACAAGCTGTACCATCAACCATGTCCTACTTAAAAAAATATGACACACACTTTACCTGTTGTGTCCAAATCCTATTCACTTCAGTATCCACTCGTCTCCACTCTTTCAGAACCTAACTCACATTCCAATCCTTGATTCCTGTTACGGAGCACTGAGGATGTGCTCCAAAGACTTCCTTATAAGAGACACATGAGCAAAGTCCACAGAGGGAACATTGATCCAGGGGACTGCCAGCTGCTGTGTGTGGCTCCTGATCTGGGACTACGTCTAGAGACAAGCCACCACTTACAGAGTTCACCACCAAGTTCACTGGTTGTGGGTGTGTCTGGTATTTATCCCGCTCTGCTGAAGGGATCCCCTTGGTGCAAAGGGCACCCGATGGGGCGGGAGAACATTTGTCTTGTGATTGTTTTTGCCAGGGAGGCATATTCCACTGACATCCTCTTGATCTACCTGCATCCTGCGCTGGTAGAGATCTTGATGTTTTCTCCTCTCAGTTTTCTGAGAGTCTGGAGGGTGGGTCACACCTCGCTTGCCCCCATCAGAGACAAAGTAAACCAGAACCGTTCTCAAGCCCTACATTCTTCTAGTCCATATACACACCACTCCACATAGCTAGGCCTCTAATAATATATGTGTGTTTGTGTGTGTATATGTGTGCATGTGTGTGCGCATGTTTGTGTGTGTGTGTGCAAGTATACCATAAAGGCCCATGATAGCGGAACCGATGTGTTAACAATGTGGTTGCTCTCACTTCCTGTTGCTATAGCGAGTCAGAAGTGACTGTGAGTGAACGGGAGAGGTGCAGAGAGGTAAGACACGGAACAAGCTTGTGGACCCACTTGGTTTGACTTCTGACTGACCTGTTGTGAAGCCCGAGGTATGGTTATTATGGTGATGTTTGCATCAGTAAGGGTACAGATAATGTGAACTATGTACTAGATTATGTGAAGTTCAAAGCTTTAAATAGCAGACTTTTACTTTCTGCATTGAAACAGTGGGTACTACTTACAGTTTACCCTAACTGGATAGAGCTTATGTGTAGAGATGCCTCGTGTCATTCATGCCTCATTTCATTCATTACAGATTCCAAAAACATTGGTAGATAAAGTGTAAACATTTTGCCTTTCTCTCTCTTCAAGGCTAGTTGCACAGCATCCTGTCTGAACACACCCAGTCTCTTAATCTGTTTGGGGTTGATGTAACGGAAAGGAACTGTGACGCTTCATGCAAGTTGACAAAATGGAGACTCAGAAGAGCCCTGGGAGGAAACAGCCGGGGACAGAGAGTTACGACCAGAAGCTGGAACAACGGGCGGCCAAATTCGAGTCCCTGAGAGAACGCAACGCCACAACGTGTCGCAGCTGGGGCCCCAAGCTGGAGGCAGGGTGGAGGGACGCGTGGCAGAGGAAGAGACAGGTGGAGTTCCACAGGCGGAGACACATGGGTCAGTGCCAGGTCCAGTCTGACGGCCCTTCGGTGGAGGACAGAGAGTCACTCAAGGATACTAAAGTCACCCTGAGGACCTCCCAGCACAGGGGGGCGCCGGTTGAGAGACAGCCCTTCATCTCCGCGGACGAGCTAGGCATCGTCTGGCCGGACGTGCACTCCCCTGGCTCGGTGAGCACATGACCCGTCTCACAGGACGGGCATTCTCGTCATCGGGCCCGGGCCCAACAACTAACGACCGAATGTCAAACTGCTTCTCCAGGCTCCTTGGATCTCGCCTCCACGTTCACGTCCATCTGTAGATGAAGCTGTGAGAGCGGAGCATGAGGTCACCTCGGAGACACCTCCTCCTCCTCTCTCCTCCTCCTCCTCCTCCTCCTCCTCCTCCTCCTCCTCCTCCTCCTCCTCACAAGGCTTCCCTGAGCAGCGGTCTGGAGGCCAGAGACACAGGTACAGTTGGATCATTCACTCATAGTTTTGTACAAAAACATATTGGAGAGAGGTTGCCTACCTGCCATTAAGTCCCTATCACTATTACTCCTCTTTTGATCTCTTCCCATGCAGACCAGGCAGACCCAGCAAATCATCAGAAGCAACCAAGGAGTCCACTTTGTCAGACGGAGTAAGTTACTACAGACAAGTTACAGCAGTAGCACAGTTTATCGTGAACATTGTGTGTATGACACCATTAACCCTGGACTCTACTCTTCTGAATCACAGATACGGCTATGTCACTGTGAAGGAGAAGGTAACTAAGTCTCATCTATTTTTGATGTTTTGTGCTGAATGCTAATCTGATGAGCACACATGACTTATAACCAAACTAATCTCCTCCTCCATCTAACCACACGAATCTCCTCCACCATCTCCCTCTTCCTCTTTTTGACACGGCAGGATCTTCTCCAGCTGGCCGAGTATCTAAAGGTGTGTAAAACTGAAACTTTTCGATGCTCTCGTGTGATTGGTTCAGTGTGTGGCTGAGTGTCACAGCGTGGCTTTGTCCCCCCGGCCACAGGAGGCTCTCTGGAGGGAGGACACCCTGAAACAGAAGCTGGCCCTCCTGCAGCGAGGCACCTCCACTCTGCTGCTCTCCCACGATCACGTGTGGAAGGTCGGAGTCCCTTACGCCTGTGTGTGTCAGCAGCCTACACACCCAGGCTCAGGAGAGGGCTGACAGCCCAGAGGTGGAAACTGATGACCTCAGGCTTAGCCATGTATGTTCATTTCATGGTTGAGGCCCTCAGTGTAAGTCTATAGTTGGAGTGGGACTGTGGGATAGACTGGAGAAACAGCTCTCATCACAATATTCAACCTTGTTGAATGCTGACTTTCCTTCGGAATCAGTGAATCGTTGGATTCATGCCGTTTGGCGTGTGTATCCACTAGATGGCGTTAGTCTGCCCGGGCAGACATGTGGAGAGAGGAAGTACTGACCTTACCTCCGGAAGTTTTTAGAACACAGCATTAACCAGCTTCATGTTACACTGGAGCTGCATCTCCGTGCAAACAAATGTATTAAAACAGTATTAACAAACACGTATAAGGAATAAAAATGACATATTAAAGACATGACATATTAAAAATGTATCTTCTTTGATTGACCGTTTTACCACTAGAGAACAGCAGGAGTCTAGGGAACAGAGCCAGGAGTCTGCAGCAGCATTCTTAGGTAAAGACATTCAAAATAGACATTTTAGCCATGTCAGATAGAATCCTTAGAATCAAGTCTAAGTTTGACCATGTTTACAGAAGAATACAGAACCTGACTGTTTTTGCAAGTTTTTATTTGATAAAATCTGATGACATTCACAGGATAATAGTAACCCTCTCTAGCCATGAGACAGCTGGTTACCCCCAGTAGCCTATGCAGTGGCACTCCTTGAACAAGATATATGTCCAACTGGTTTAGGTTAGACTAAGAAACTGGAAATGAGGTTTAGTCTCAAAGTAATGCACACAATATAAAGATGTATTAACAGGAGGCAAACAAAATGGAATGGACAAAAAAACTATTTACTTGACCAATTTGGGATCCAAATCCATTACACTATATCAATAGTTCACATAAAACCTACATCTGTCTATGCTGCAAAATATTTTCCATGTACTTTTCCCACAATAAATTATCATCAGCCTATTGTAGGTATAGCAAGACCTGTGAACATATACAGCTCAATTATCAGTTTACGGTTACACTTCATCTGTAAAATAATCAGTAAAGACAGTTTTCTGCGAATGAAACAAAATCCCATTCCTAGTATCTGAGCTCAGGAGACAGCAATGGGGCTCTCATCAATCCACTCAGTGTTAAAATGACAACCCAACCCAGACACCATACATGACGGTCCAGTAGCAACAGCCAGCTATGCATGCCTAGGGGTCCGGCCATGTCTGGAACTCATTAACTAGGTTGAAGCTATCATGGTACAACACAGGACTTTGAACCTGTGGGTTGCTGACCGCCGTTTCGCCCTCTAACCATTTCACAGAGAATAAAATGGGTTATATTTTCTAGTCTTGCTTAGTCTTGCTTAAGCTGCTTAAGGTACATTTGGTTATACATTGATGCAAGTTGGGAGATTCTCTCTCTCTTTCCCAGAGTACATACTTCTACATATTTTGAAGTTTAATAATAAACACATAAGTACTTTCCTGGTCTACTGGTGCATCATAGGGTCCCACAGTAACCATTGGTCAGTAATAAGAATGTTTTCTCCCCCCAGAGGAGACCAAGTTGGCCTAGCATGGTCCAGTTTGTCCAGGGCTAGCCTGGCCTGGCGTCTCACTGGGCATGCAGGGGCAGGGGCAGGTGGAGGGCCGCCCCAGGGGGCATGGCGCCTGACCAGCCGTCCTGGCCCTGGTGGGTCTGCAGCAGGCAGTACAGCTGCTTCAGGTGGGTCACAATGTTGTCCTTGATGTCTGGGATGGAGATCTGCAGACGGACGCTGCCACTGTCAAAGGAGCGCATGCAGTCACCATTGAACATCTCGTTGATCATGCGGGCCACCACAGGGATGATCTGGAGGGGGGTGGAGCAACAAATGTTACAGCACAGAACCACACTCACAAATGTTTTTATGGGAAAGACATTTTGGACTAAATAAGAGTATGTTAACATGTTAGCAATGGCGATGACATAAGACATTTAATAACATGTCAAGCTCATTTGCTATATACGGTTCCTACCAGTCTAACCTCAATCCTAAATCTTAACGCCTTAAACCCTGTTACATCCTCAGTCCCCAGCCCTATCCCGTTACACATCACATCCTCAGTCCCCAGCCCTATCCCGTTACAAAAGCAGTTGCTTACTTGAACCATGATGAGCTTCCTCTCTCTTGGCTTGCCGTCCGGCCACTCCTCTCCAAAGCACAGGTTGATGTCAAACCCTGGTGGGCTGGGAGTCTGCCCCCTCTGATGGGCTATCAAACCTGCAACCCAAGCACACACTTCATCAAACAGCCCGACACCCTTGCATAGACCACACACACACTGTCCATGTTTAGAACCTGCCAGTTATATGGAGGTTGTCACCAGACCCACCGCTGAGGAAAGACTCCAGGCAGAAGAGCTTGACCTTCCTCTGGCGCTCTATCAGGTTGGGGGCCGTGGGGTTGGGGGCGCAGGGGCCCGACCAGTACACCTTGCACTGGCAGAGGCGCATGGCGTAGATGTCGTGGCCGTTGACCTCCAGGATGAGCCCCCGGTCCATGACGTCCAGCAGGCGGTTGGTGAACACCCGCTGCTTGTCGTTGGGGATGTGCTCGGTGGTGGGGAAGCGCAGCTGCTCCAGGCTCACCGGGCCGAACAGCTCCTCCTGGTTGACCATGGGGCCCAGGTCCCCGTAGAACAGCCTGCAGCCGTGGGGGTTGCTGACTGTTATGGCTGGGCACACGTCCTTACCCCGATACTGGAACTGCACCTCCAGGTCTGTCACTAGGAGGGAGGTGGAAGAGCATGAGATTTATACATGGACCCGACACAACCCTTTCTGAACCACTTCCTAAAAGACCACCTGCTGATTCTGTAGTGTGGGTCTGTGGTAGGAAGTTATTCAGCTAGCTTGATTCTGAGTGATGTACTCACTGGGGAGTGAGCTGATCCACATCTCTGGGGATGCGAACATGGGGTCAGGCATGGGCAGGGGCTGCATGTCCAGGGGGGCGGGAGCCATGGGGGGCACCTCCATGGGGGTGGGGTTCATCTCCATGTCCACAGGCTCCTCCTTGGGCCACACCTTCCCAGGTTCTTCTTTGACCCAGGCCTCTGGAGCAGGAGGGGGGCAGCTGGGGGGCTGCATGGGGGAGCCCGCACTGGCAGGGGACCACATGAGGGAAGCAGGGCTGGCACCTGGAGAAGCACAGATGTAGAAGCATGATTACCCAGGATGCCCGTTCTGGGATGTAGGCTACATTTCACAGGACAGGCTAATAACCTGAAGGACACTCTGGATAGGCTCTGGCTCTGGATATCTGAGGGGCTTGGGTGGGTGGAAGCCCAGTGTCCGAAATACCACTACAAAAACAGTCATGCATAGTTGAGGAAGTGACATGGCTAACCGGGTGGGTATGGAGGCAGGGAGTCAGGAGTATCTGGAACATCATCCTCCCCTCCCTCTTCATCATACGGCGTCCAAGGGCCAGGTTCAGTGGATCCTGAGGAGAAAAGGAGGAAGAACTGAGGAGAGCAGCACCAAGTCACATTTCCCTTTACATGACAGACAATGGGATTTTGACCGAGTAACTTTCCAACCAACCCCTCCCCCTTCTATATTAGAAACCATAGTTCAATGGTTAAACATTGAAAAAGATAAATGGTTGGTTGACCATTTCCAGTGAGTGGTTTCTTCTAGTTTACATGTGTTTTGGGGGTTACCTGGGTTACTTAGGGGCTGTGGAATGTCACAGACATCGTAGATCTTCAGAGGGTTCATGGGGACCTCCTTGGTGCCGTCGTATATGAGGTTAAACTCTCGGCTCTTGTTGAGGGCACAGCGGAGCTGGGCTTTCCACTTTGCAGGGTCCGGCTCATCCTGACCCTCCTGGAACTTTCCGGTCTCCACTGCCCAGGCCTGAGACAGTTAAACACCAGTCAGATGAATAGTCCTGCACTTGACCTGGAGCTGCCACCAGCAGACCCACACATTTACATATTTTCTTTGAACAAGTTTGTAGTGCACTATGTTCTGTGACGTGCATTGACCCGACTCACTTTAAAGATGGTGTTCTCCTCGTCATGCTGTGGTGTGTGTCGTGTGGCATGTCTCCAGGGGATCTGGAAGCGCTTTGCCTCCCTGTCAATCCACACCAGGCCTGGATAAAGGCCTGTGTCAACCTGGGCCACCAGCCAGGGCTTGAGACGGACTCGCCGTGGGGTCACCGACATCCTTAGTGCCTGGAGAGAGGAGAAATGTGAAAAAATGTCACACTGTGCACGGTGTAATTTAACAGAGGTTGTTTAACAGGACATAAAGGACCATTTCACAATAAACACATCAGGACTTATTGGTCACAGAGGTGGGTTTGTCAGACATTGCCTGCTTCAAGATTGAGGGAAGTACTCTAGCTTCAAGACAGATGCAACTTTGAGGAGTAGTCAACACATGGAATAGGTTTTAAAACGTTATGTCAGAAGATGGGACATGGCCGGTAGTTTTTTTTTCACTTCCAATACTTGTACCAGTAGTATTTTCCGAATAATAAGCACCTGGAGCTGTCGAATGAGCAGCACATCTATCAGTATTCGTGAACATTTTCAATAGGTAAAAACCTTGCCCATTCAACACAACAATAGTCTAGTATCAGTCTAGTATCACGTACGCGTTATGAGGGAAGCGGAAAAAAACGGGATGACATTCGGTGAAACGTGACCAGTAAAAACGCGTAGTGTTAACCATTTTAATGTTAAGATAAATGCTTCACCAAGTTAACATACAGCGAAATTCTAAAAGACTAAAAACAAACGATAAACTATATCGAAACCTACCTGCAGACAAAGTTGACCAGGAAGTGCGCACCTTTTATCGGAACAGGAGTTGGTGGAACTTTAATCGAAAAAAGTCGAATATTTCTAAAATGTTAATGTTAATCACATACTTGTTGATCAATTCGTCTGCGATTATTAACAGCAGATGTTCAGCTGTGATACAATGCAGATAAGAGTTAGTCTATGGTAAAATTGTCCTCCCCTTTCCCTCACCGAAACTCAGGTAACACCGTGACGTCATACGTTTCAGTCTGGCGCACCTTTTACACACATTTCCGTACATTTACAAAGAACCGAATCATCACTGTAACCAAATGACTCACTGGAGACAAACGTTTTCAGTTTATACGAAATTATTTATATAAACATAAATAAAGCTAGTTTATTATGGTCTAGCTACACTGATATAGGCTACTGTCAGTTAACAAAATAGCCTAGTTGTTCTACAATCTATAATATATTTTTTTAATATATAATTTAATATGTTATTGAAGCCAATACATTCATATCTGGTGGACACAGAATTCCCTTTAATTGTATTTATCAATTTACTGTTTTACAGTTGCTGTTTTTTACATTACCGAGAAGAGAACATTAACATTGCAACACCGTGCCAGTTGTGACGTCGTTACACATTTGTCATCACTGTTGACAGACACAAATCTTCCATTGACAACCGTAGAGTTCCTCAGTTTCAGTTAAGATCTAAGATTAGGTTTTATTAGTGTGTGTGTGTGTGTGTGTGTTGTGTGTGTGTGTGTGTGTGTGTGTGTGTGTGTGTGAATGTTTTTCTGTTTGTCCAGTTTATATCCACTCAAATGATGAGGAAAAAATGTGTCATGGTTTGATTTGTAATTTTATTTCAGTGGTACTGTACTGTTTATGAAATACTGTACATATTATATTTTGCCAACCATTGAAAAGGTTAAAATCGAGTTATTTTACATTGGTACATTTCATTTTTCCAACTCTAAATCTAATCCCAGCCTTAAAACATATTTGTTGGATTTGAACAAATAAGAGTCTTGATGGGTAAAAGCTTGATAAAAAATATCCTTTAATATTCAAATGTTTCTTCATCTTCATCACAAGTACCCCAATGCTAGGTAATAATATTGCAGGACAGTATAAAGATGTATTTCAGAAGAACATTTAAAATAAAAAATTAAGTGCACTTAAAACGTACATGGATAGGTGCTTTAAAGCATCCAAACTGACTTCAGGGACGAGTGCTAGCGATTAATTCTAAGATAATATGAAAATATTTTAACTTACATATCCTACAGAGTGAAAATCCCATTCCAAGTCACTTTGTATTGCACAAACCTGGTCCAGCCTCTGTGGATGCAGCTGCACCTGGTCACCACACTTCAGTGTCCCTGTATTTAAATGGTGTGTACGCTTATTTGGCACAGTTGTTCTAGTTGTAGTTCAAAGGATTAACAACTGTTAAGATTCAAGTTCTCCACGTATTTTCTGGACAATTTGTGTGAGGTCCAAACTCTCTGTCAGTGTCCTCAGCAGCAACTCATCACCCTGGATTCCTTCCATGAACTCTTCCATGGATAGCTGGCCTGTCACACACACACACACACAGACACACACACCCACAGACACACACACACACACGCACACCCACAGACACCCACAGACACACACACACACGTACACACACACACACATGGTTATTGATAGACTGTACTGACAACTATGAAAGTGAAGACACCAATAAAAAATATGTGAAATCTCACCATCTCCATTAATGTCGATCTTGTCAAACACCATGTTGGTGAAGTCCTCCGCTGACACGTCTTGCTGTTGATGTCCGTTGATGGCCCGAACAGACTGGTTTAAAATTAAGAAGGTTAGACCTTTGCTGGAAAATAACGTAATCAGTGTTTGCTGCCACACATGAAGAATTAACTAGTACATCTATTGTTTTGTGCACATTCTTTAATATTATTTTCATGACATGCCTTCACGCCAACAACTAACGCAGGGATTATGGAACCCAAGCCTGAAAATGCAGTTACCCCTTGCAGCCTGTAGGTGTCATATCATTCCAAAAGGTTGCATTCCAGGACCTAATTTTCCCCTTCTGACAGGTCTTCAACAAGGCCTCTTGTCTACAATAAACACCTACAGATCTACACTAGGGTCTAGGCCCAAGATCTAATCTGACGGCCTCTAGTGAGCTAATGCACAGGAATGGGTGAATCATGCCAGTGCTTCTTACCTTGATGATAATGAGCAGCTCATCTCGGTCGATGCAGCCGCTCCCGTTCACGTCGTACAGCTTAAAGTACCAGCGCAGCTTCTGTTGCACCCCTCCCTTCATTACAAGACTGAGCGCCGCCACGTACTCCATGAAGTCAATGTAACCATCCTGCACAACACATTACATGTAGTCATTAAGCAGATGCTCTTATCCAGAGCGACTAACAGTAAGTACAGGGACATTCCCCCCGAGGCAAGTAGGGTGAAGTGCCTTGCCCAAGGACACAACTTCATTTTGCAAGGCCAGGAATCAAACCGGCAACCTTCTGATTACTAGCCCGATTCCCTAACCGCTCAGCCACCTGACTCCCAACACACAATAATACTGTGTTAACATGGAAGCGTACCAGTGGCAGGATAACGTTCACAGCTTGCAATCATAACAACACTTGGACACTGCTGCATCCATCTGGACGCTGGGATGATGGCCTGGCTGGCCCTGAAGCTGGGCAGGGTCATGGTTAGGTCTGGTCCACTACTGCATGGATCCTTCTGGACTTAACTTGGCCTAATGTTGCAGGCTCCCTTATTGTTAGGTGGAGAACATTACATCTAAGGGTCCAAGCTGACTTGGCCCACCTAAATGTCTATAGGGCTACTTTGTTTTGTTTGCCACTTTTCACACAATTCAGGGCTTAAATAGCATTGGGGCTCAATGTACTCCATGTCAATATGTACGTCTTAAGCTACTGTCAGGCTCATCATCTTATCGTCTCCATTTAGCTCTGTTTGGCTTATTTAAGCCACAGTCCTTATGTCTGACTGCCTCCAGAGTTGGTTTGGCACAGAGTCTCAGGTCTAAATGTGGGGGGATCATTCCTCCCTGAGCCCTCCTGAGGATAGCCAACAGGAGACTGATCTAAGTAGCACATATATTGTTGGTGTGACACTATGCATTGAATGAATGGCTATAAATGATGCACACTACACATCTATGTGGGTGTGCTCAGCTTTTAGTAATATTTGCTGGTGAATTCTTCACAGGGTGAATTGCACTAATTGTTTTTACACCTGTAAGTGAATCCATGTTAGTTAATACGATAGAATAGGCAAATCTAAATGGATTATTTCCTCAGTGCTTAACATGTTTTAATGTTTGAATACACCCACCACATACATATTTATAGATACACTTATATTTGCTGACAAAGTATGTATGTTGGATCTGATTGCTACACTTCTTTGACCTATTTGGTTTGAAGTTCTAAATGTACACCCAAAATGAACAATAAAAAAAAGAATATTATGGTGCAAGTACACTGAAGCAATGTTGAGTGTTTGGTATAGGGCTGGCCCTTGCAGTTATTAGCCAACTAATCCGAGTTTATGGTTTTCAGAACATCCAATTACAATGCACATGATGACAGTAAACGCGAAAGGATCACCCACGTCCACGAGGCATCTGCACGTCTCAGTGATAGTGACGTCGTGCGTAGGCTCACAACTTTAAATTCGTTGCGCCTCGGTTGAACCCGACGAAGAAAATTATACAAATTAAACCAAAAATAGGAAATAGAACAAACGAATTATAAAGGTACCTGATCATAATTATAAATGTAGATCGATTTATAATTGAACAGTGGTGTCGCCTATAATGTAGCCATTGCTTTTTAAACGTAGACCTATTACATTTTTTAACTATGGAAAAGTATACTCACGTCATTCATGTCAAATGTTCCAAACATGGTCTGAACATACGCATCTGAACGTGCTGATAAGTTTTTCAAGCCAAAGAACTGTTTGAATTCGTAATAGGTGAGTTGACCAGATGGACACTCGGTCATAAATTTCCTGTACCACTGATGACTCTCGCAGGCGCTCAATTCCTCCACAGAAACGTTATTCCCCATCTTTCAACTTTCTGGCGCCCACAATGCAAACTAACAAATCAAAATAATAAATTACAAAAACGTTGATTTTGACACAACAGTGCCACACTGCAGAGCTTCACCGTGCTAACATATCCATGGGAAACAATCATAACAACAGACTAAGTGGCTTGCTAACAGATGAATCCTCAGAGCAGGGGCCAATAAAGTAGGCCAATCAGCACACGATGCGCCTGTGACGTTTGGTGATCCATTTAGCCCTGCGAGCCGTTCATGGGAGTTATTATAGGGACCCTCCACGCAATCTGTTAAAGAAGGCTTACACTGGCGGCACAGCGTGTAGGTACCATAAAGATATGCCATTCCATGTCATTTCAGAAGTATGAGTAGGTCTATTTTATTGATAAATTGTTTTATTTTTTTGTGCCCTACAACACACTGTATTTGTGTTTGATGGTAATGTCTTCATTTAGCAGAGACTTCTATCCAAATCAATCGAGAGAGAGGAATTGAATCTGTGATCTCTTGATCTGCAGTCGAAAGCTCTAACCACTGAACTGTCCCGTCTCCCCCATTGATGACAAACAGATGATCACGTAGTCTACACACTGCCTTATGACGTGAAACACATCACAATTACATCATGCACTTGATCTTTAACATCAGAGCTGAAGGGGCCTTGAAAACGAATCTGACATGTATTTCACACAGCAACCTTAACTAACATAAGCAAGCATATTAAAACATGTTCAGTTTGTTTGTGTTAAAAAAAGATGACCATGGTATGGTTACTTCACAAGAAAAATGAAAGTACATTTCTTTACTTCAAGAGTTGTCTCGTGGACCAAAGATGTTGTTTATTGGGAAACAATGACACATAGATTAAAACAGCAATCTCTGTGCCCTAGCTCCTCCACATGACTGGATTGCTGGAGGGGATGCCAATATGGCAGTGCTTGTGGTCAGCCTCCCAGGAGAAACGGAAGCCACAGGTGGGCTTCACCACCGTGTAGAAGGGAATCAGGGAGTTGGAACCCATGTTCAATGCTGGCAGAGGCTCAGCCGAGATGGGGGTGTTGGTGCGTGGTGTGGGGTGCGTAATGGGGGCCAGAAGGACCCTTCCACGCTGCCGCTGCTTCCAGGAGAACACCAGGAGGTCAATGTTTCTATCCACCACTCTGTTCCTGCTGGCGTTGACTGGAACCAGGGTCCTCAATGGGTTACTCGTGACCTGGGGGGACCCGATGCCAAACTTGAATGAAAACATCAAAACAGCACTACTATATAACCTAATATGCATGTAGGCTAAGGGTATTCTGAGGCTTCCAAATAGCAACAACATCAACATAGTGAAACTGGTAGCAGACGTCGTTTTTGTGTTTTCAGCGTGCCTAAAAGTTGCCCGACAACTTTTGCCACAAGTTCAAATCACTGCCATAGTTTTGTTCCAAGTTGTGGTTCATCAACTCTTGCTGTCTGCCTCCCCCACAAATCTCCCTTGAGCAAGCCCCTCTCACTCAGCCTAAGCTTCCTACTCAGCCCCCGGCAGCTTACCCCAGATTCACTTTAAGTACACTATGACAGAACTGTTACCTGAGACCGTCTTAAGGCTGCTTGATCTGGTGTGAGCTCCATAGCAGTAGGAGGCTGGCTCCAGGCTGCTGGGTGACTGGACTTGAGCAGAGACGGCGATGATCAGGTGCCTGGCCTCAACTTCCTTTTCCCGTCAGTCTGCCTCCTGGTGGTGCTCCTGTATAGTGAGCTTTCACCAGCACTGTCTCAGCTTTCCTTTACAGATGTTGGTGCTATGATGTCACAATGCAGGGATATCATGAAATCTGTCATTGCATCATAACTGAGTGTCATTGCAGAGATCAACACCAAAAATACTTTATAAATTGTGGCTTTATATTTCTGTGGATTCCCTTCTATTAAGTTTCTGAGCTTGCTTTTTATTTAGATGTGAATGCAATTTTTTGTGCACAATTATTTACATGAAATAGCGATTCAAATAGATATGATTTGTATCAAGAAATGTATCAACAAAGGAGAAGCCCCACAGAACTGATACAGATGTTGGCAAAATATGACAACGCTGTCTAGTGTTCAATAAACTACACAAACACATTTTGTCACGCTTCACAACATCAAACCTAAACAGAGAAGTTATCTACATTACAAACAGTTATTCGACGTATGACATTTCTGTAGTTTCAGTCAAACAGGTTCAACTGTATCAAAAAATGTATTCACTCAAATACTCACAACGCAGGGAAACTGATATCATCACCAGCCATCAATCACTTGGAATGTCCTCTAACAAAGTGTGTGCTGAAGTACGTTTGATTACATTTTTGATAACTCGCAGCTCGTCATGTTTTTTGACTTCCTTGGTACATGCCTGCCTGCACATTCTGAACATATCGACAGTAGACATGATGTCTTCGTACTGAGGGCATAAAACAGGATGGACAAGTCAAGTTATAGTCTCCAACTCAACCATGGAGATATGCAGCAGGCTAAAATACACTGTACCTCCAGGGATAGACAGAGAGAGAGAGAGGGGGGGGGGAGAGGGAGGGGGGAGGGAGAGAGAGGGGGGGAGGGAGAGAGAGAGAGAGAGAGAGAGAGAAAAAGAGGGGGGGGAGGGAGGAGAAAGAGTGGGGGGGAGGGAGAGAGGCTCATGACAATGAACGTGTGTTTGTTTGTGGCACACATCTGAAATGGTGTTAAACCTGTTCACATGTAAACATTTCAATACATTGAAAATGATACATTGACGTGACGAGACGTGACGAGTACCATGGTAGCTGTTCCAGAAATTACAGACACTGCTTTGACCAATCTGGCATTGTGTATGGGTCATGTGTTGGTGCGTATATATAGTCAACCCACAAAGTGAGAGCATTCATAATCCTCTTTACTACAGCCTCTCATCTTATCTTTGCATTAACCTGCTTACTTGAGTCATGTTACCTTCTTTGGTAATATGATTGATGCAGATAATAATTAAACCAAAGCCTAGGGATTAACTCCAGTGGAGTGATGAGGGGAGGAGGTTGGTTATGAGGTTACTACAGGCACTTGATCAGGATCTCATTTTGATCATAATCTCATCAGGGATACTTAGATTCAGAACTTTAAAAAAAAACAAAAATGCTTATCAATGACACCTTAGTCCTATAGATTCTATCTATAGTATAGAAGAAACCAAACTCAATCATGAACACTTAGGTAATTCACAACCATTGAAACTTTCTCACACAGTTACTGATCCCAATGAAGCAATGTTTAGGTTTGGGGATTAATTATTAACATTAAGGTCAGTTTGTAAAGACTTTACCACCATCCAGATGCTGTTGCTGTTCTTAGGCAGTCCAAAAGAAGGCCTGCCTAAAACAGGTGTAAACTGGGCCAAACACAATGAAACTTTCACAAATAATTGGATATACACCAAGAAGAAGGAAGTGAAACAGTTCGTTGCTTAGATGCGTGTGAATGTTATTGGAATGTTTTAGTCATGGTAGAAGGCGTGTGTGCTTATTGGCAGGCCGGTTCTGGGAGTGATATCTGAGTTCTTTCTGCCTCACCTGTCAACGTACAAAGGGGAAGGCAAGGAGAACGGGGCAGTAGGCGGAGACAGGTGCCATTTTCTATCTCCCTCGAAGTTTACACCAATTCAGTATCAAATCTGTAGTAGGCTACATTGAGCTATACATCTGGTGTAAAGCAAACCGAATGGCTCTACAAGATTGAAACTCCTTTGACGCTTGGCTCAAATCTAACGACACTCACCATGTGTTAACTCGACTAATCTTTTGGAATATAACACCCGTAGGAGAAAATCATGAAAAAGGGATCACTGAATTTCTTAGGGCGAAAAAAACCATCACTCTTCGACTCTAAAATTCAAATTAATCAGGATATTGGTAAGTATGGCATTCAGGCACATTGAGAAGAACTATAACACTGTTTTTCGTTTCCCAACTTCCAGTTTCTCTCGCGACCGACCTTTGCACTTGAAGATTATTGTTGACCGATTATTATTAGTATTTCCACAGCAAGAGTTTGTAATCCAACTAATCCTGTTAACTGTACCTCTGGTTTACTAAATGCAACTTTTGCCAAGGAATTAGGACGAATATGTGTCAGTACCAGTGGCGATTTTAGACTCTTTTTAGGGGTGCTTGAGTACACCTAAATTTCATCTCACCACCCTAAAAAATTATAATAATTAAAACATTAAAACATGTAATTATTATGAATTATTATTATCTTAAATGAGTTTTAGTGCTCTTAGGTAAGCAAACGTCTGTTAGTGACAAACAATTACAGGTTTAAAGGACTTTAAACAAGTCTGCCAGTAAAACCAAAGGAGAAGAGGTAGTTAATTTCATGGCGCAGATTTAGAACACAAGTCAGATTCTGATTGGGGCTGAGCTCCCCTAAAGGTCTGGTCCTATAATCGCCAGTACCATAACATTAGGATAGATAAGGTGTTTATTTATCTTACCTGTTTTTTGCAATGACTAGGTGTGATGTTGCGCCATAATACCATGATATGACAGTGTTATTATTTGGAGATGCCATAATTTGCATTTCATAGCATCCTTTGGGTTCTTTTATTTAGATGTTATGCTAGGTCTGTATGCTTAGTGTCTCAAAAGCGGGTCAGATCAAACTAAAGCTATATTGACATGCTATATTGCATAAACTTCACTTTCAAGTTTGGTAATGCTCTTGAGAACCGCAGACAACAGGAAAATTGCTGTGCAAATAGGATTCGAAGGCGTTGGTTTATGCAAATCAGCCAGGTGCACGAACGAAACCCCAATGTGCATAACATGAATGCATACATTATATGATAGTCATACTCACATAAACATAGCTCTGTCTGTTGTACTTCAGTGTAATATTTATAATCAAATGGGGAAGAGGATGACATGTCTATGATACTCTCTGACAGGCAGTTCAATTGGTCATTTAACCTGGTTGGCACTTATCAGATCGTTGGATTACTATCCTATTTGGTTGTTGCATGCTGCAACACATATGTTTCATGGATGAAGTCCTCAGACTCAACTTCAATAGAGGGGTGAAATAAAAAGTACTAAGCACAGATGATCATTTGTTATTCAAGTGCAAATGTTCCTTTGTTTGACAAACAAAGAAATGTCCCTGACATCACATCACATTTTAATTTAGGGATTGGCAACTGGCAACACATACAGTAGTCATAACAATCGTGGTCGGTTCACCTCTGGGAACCAACAATCACTCAGCTTTACACTGTCACTAGACTGTGAATCTAATTACAGAGAAATATTCTCACAATTTAAATGGAACATGTTTCAATGGAAACATTGTCTTGTTGTCTGGTTTCTTGTCGGTCGGTCAATCTGTAGTGGTGGTAGGCCTATGCTGGTCAACCTGTAGTGGTGGTAGGCCTATGCTGGTCAATCTGTAGTGGTGGTAGGCCTATGCTGGTCAACCTGTAGTGGTGGTAGGCCTATGCTGGTCAACCTGTAGTGGTGGTAGGCCTATGCTGGTCAATCTGTAGTGGTGGTAGGCCTATGCTGGTCCATCTGTAGTGGTGGTAGGCCTATGCTGGTCAACCTGTAGTGGTGGTAGGCCTATGCTGGTCAACCTGTAGTGGTGGTAGGCCTATGCTGGTCAACCTGTATAGTGGTGGTAGGCCTATGCTGGTCCATCTGTAGTGGTGGTAGGCCTATGCTGGTCAACCTGTAGTGGTGGTAGGCCTATGCTGGTCAACCTGTAGTGGTGGTAGGCCTATGCTGGTCAACCTGTATAGTGGTGGTAGGCCTATGCTGGTCAATCTGTAGTGGTGGTAGGCCTATGCTGGTCAATCTGTAGTGGTGGTAGGCCTATGCTGGTGGAAGGCCCAGACTGCAAACTAATAAAGTGCTGCGTGTCTTTGTTTTTTCTCAGATAATGTGGAGCTGGTGTTAGATTCATCAGCCATTCCAGAGTCGGGGACTGCCAAGGTCAGGTCCAGGCCTACCGTGAAGCACTTTGCGGTAAGACACATTTGCATGTGCACACACAACTGTTTAATGTAAAGTAAGTATCAAGATAATAATTTGGTTTCTATGCCCTGACTGGCATTTTCTCAAGTTGCCTTTTTGTGCTGTTTCATGCATTGATACAGCCTGTGCAGTCTGCATCTCTACAGTGGTAAATTAAATATTGTAAACAAATTTCCAATCTTAAATTTGTCATAAAGTAAACATTTACTTTTCAGCTCTTTGTTTACTGAAAGAGAATCTGAATGACCTCACAAGGGGCATTCCTGTAATCATCTCTGTGAGACCATTCCAGGCCCATCTCTCACCTGTCAGTCTGAGAGCAAAATGTTCTAATCAAAAGCTTGCGCTGACTATGCACATTCTTCCTGGTCACTATGGGCAAGCAGTCAATACAGATGTTCTAGCTGTTTCGGAGAAGCTGAACACCAAAGAATAGGGAGCGTTATTGTGACTTTTTTTCTGGAATGTGTTGAATGAGGCGCACCCAGGCATGAGGGGTTGGAACAGTCTGACTATCATTTGGGATGAAACTTAAAGTGAGTCATGGAAAGTGAAGGACATACATAGAGATCGAATGGGGTGCAAAGCCGTATGTAATGCCCCACCCATGGCACTGAAATGAAATGTGCATTCCTACACCTGTAATTAAGGCTCCATTTGCTTTCCATTGAAACACATTTTCATTGTTGTTTTTGACAATATGAACTTGTTTCTTGATCGTGATCACATAATTCCAAGTGTGCTGCTTGAAATTCTGGGAATTATGGGCACACTACCTTGTGACTTTCAATGTAAACTGAACAGGTACTGTTCAGGAACAGGACTTTAACCTTGTCTGACACAGGAAATAATTGGTGATAGAGGTGTAAACGTTATTTTACTTAATGGGAGTGTAATTAACTGTTGAGAAGGCAGATCAAAGATGTGCTAATGTTGAGGAGGATAGTTTGGGTACTGGCTATGTTTCCCAACCTTATCTCTTGAAGGGCATGTGCCGATATTCAGTCTGCCAGCCCTGTGTTGTGTAAACAGAATCTTTGTTTATTTTTAGCGATGTTCAGGAGGTTTTAAGAACAGTACGTCACATGGGCAGGAGACTATCTGATGGCATGGCCCTTTTGCTGCGAGGCAGGCATGCCCACTTACTAAGGTGTGTTGCCTGCTGTGCCCTACCCTTGTATGTGAATGACACATCATAGGAGTGGCCACACTAACACGTTTTCAACTCAAATAGGCTCTAAAAGCAAAATACATGACAATATATCTTTTTCTTTAAATCAGGCACCTGGCAAGTGTCAGTTCAAGGTCATTGGGTGGATACAGTGTAATTAACTAAAAAGGTGCTAAATGTTTTCGAGGCCAGCACAAGCCCACAAAATAGTTTGGAGAACAGGTTGGTTCACTCCAAACTGTAAGCCTCAAGCCTGCCATAAGACAATGTGAGTGGCTAACCTAAGCTGAGATCAGGGGTTAATGTGAAAGTTCAGGGCGTTTTTATGGTCTTTTCCCACAGCCCTCCTCCGATGTTGTGCAAGGGTTTGCTGTCCCAACACCCAAAGTTCCTGACCTCCCCCCATTCGGTGGACCAAAGATCAATGGTGCAGGTGAGGGCCACTCTCCTCACAACCCTCAAATACTGTGATATATCTTGTGCTCTTGTGTACAAAAGCTAAGCTAATTCAAATTCCCACCTCCCAACGTTTTTGTTGGTCTCAGACAGACAGCTGATTAATGACATATTAGCACATACGACAATATGTGTTTCCGTGAAGGGATTAAAATACAGAACAAGTAAATGTTTGACTAAATTTCACAATAACACAGCGATACTTGCTGGCAAGCATGTTTGCAGAACAGGAGGGAAATCATTTGTTTTACGAGTTTCTTTAGAAATCAGGCCAACCACGACTAAAATTAAAGCCATTGTTTTGATGTACAGACAATGACTGTGTCAGTGATTATGCTGTGCATTCACTGATTCGGGTTATTTGTTTGCCTCTTATTCTTTGTAGTCAACGGAGACCGGTTGTCCAATGGATCAGCTCTATCTGTACCTGACTTGGTGGAGGGAGAAATCTTCATACCTCCTCCACCTTCCATGGCACCGCCACCTCCTCCATCGTTCATCCCCCTACCACCAAACTTCCTGGGGAACCTGGACTCTGCTGACCTAGCCTCCCTTCAGCCTCCCTCCATGCCCCCTCCCAAACCCCCCTCATTAGCCCCCTCTGAGGAGGAGGAGGACCTTACCTTTCTCAAACCTCCACCAATGGCTCCTCCCAAGCCCCCTTCTACGTCCTCTAATGCTTCTACTTCCTCTTTGCCAATTTCCACTCCTCCTTCACCTTTTATCCCCGATATGACAGAATGTCCAAAATTCACCCCTCCACCACCTCTTCTAAGGACTCATAAGAACCCCCCTCTAAAGCCCACACGGCTGTCTTCCATCCCCATCCTGGATGGACCCCCCCCAGACCCCTGCCCCAACCCCCCCAGTTCAGACCTCCACACCCTCCAGCTTCAATCCCCAGAACACAGCCAAGCTCTACAGCATCTCCAAGACCTCCATCCTTGGTGAAAAGGTGAACCGTGAGAAGAGGCCTAAGCAGATCCTACTCCTGGAGGACTCTGAAACAGCTGACTCTGGGGCTGGGTCTGTCCAAGTCAACGACAACGCCCCATCTGTTGTTCCACCAGTCAAGCCGGCCCGTAGAAACAGCTGTGGCAACCATCTAGAGAAAGGCCTTCAAGACCTTAAAGATAACTTACATGCTACCCTTCCTACTCCACAAGCCCAGCTTCAGACCAACACAGAGATAAAAACAGAGGCAACAATTGCAGCACAGCAGGAAGTCGACAAACCAGCTCAGGAAAGTTCACTCAAGCTTCCGAGGGCATCTCCTGTTCCTTCTGTTGCCCCAGTGGTTAACCAGGTGAGGCTGGATACACCTCCAAGTCAGAGCCACAACTACAGCCCGTTGCTGGACCGTAAACTACGTCAGCTGAAGGGAAGTGAGGCCACAGTGGTGAAGGAAGGTCCGGCAGCTTCCCCACTGGCTCTTCTCATGGCGGCCAAGCAGCGAGATAAACACAGGTCTTCTCTGTCCCGAGAGAATAGTGCTAAGCGGAGTGAGCCGCAGCCCACTGCCAGTATTCAGCCCAGCGAGTCCAATCCCAACTCCTTCACCGTCATCCCCAGATCAACCTCTTTCTCCTCCGTGACCTCTCTGGACAGACCTGCACAGAGGCCACAGTCTGTGGATATGAGTACGCCCACACTTAGGATGCAGACTCCCGAGCCGGCCAGGGCTGCGGAGAAGCTTCCTGTCAACCCAGTCCTGCTCACTTCCAGGTCCTCCTCCTCCAGCAGTCTGGATGTGGAGAAGCAGAGTCCTTCCCCATCTGACTGCGTCCGCGATGAAGAGAACGGCGAGGAGCAATGTATGCCCTTACTCCCTCCCCCACCCGAATTTGCCAACTTCGATGACGAGGATGTCGGACCTCCGCCCAGTTTGCCTGCACCTGCCCCTCCTTTGATGAATTCTCTCCCCCCCACCACCACCGCCCCTGTAACTCCTGTCAAAGCCCATTTTCCTCCTCCTCCTCCCCCAGCCAAACCCAAGCCTCCAAGCCCTCCTAAGCTCCCTCTTCCTACGACCATGGGAGTCAAACCCAAGCCTGCAGTCCAGACCAAGGCGACGCCTCCCCCCACTCAACCTCCTGCGAGCTCTCTCACATCCAGCCAAGCTACCCTCCTGAGCATCCTGCAAAAGAAGATGCTGGAGATGGATCAGAACATGACCGTGCCAGCTAAGGAGACTGAGGCCATTTCTGACGAATGGGGCTCGGAAGAGGACACCAAGATACCTGTGGCCCCAAAAGTGACTCCTGTGCCCACGTTTAGCCAAAAGCCAAAGAGTTCTACTCTGCCTGTCCAAACAAAAAGCCTGGACATGCATGAACTGGAGACTAAAGTTGCCAAAAAAGCTCAAGATGCATCATCAAAAGTTTCCACCAGGTAAAAGCCAAAACATAACCTTGACCTGCTGTTGTTGCATTGTTGAATAGCTTTACTTAGCTTCAGTCCTCAAGGATAAATCTTAACTAATTGATTTATATAGCAATTAGTCTAGATTTCAGTCATGAGGCACATTTCATCTTAACACAACTTGCTGTTGATCATGTTAACACTTCCTCTCTTATTTCATTGCAGCACTGGGCCCCATTCCAAACAGCCACACGGCATGACGTTCACTGTGCGCCCTGGAACCAGACAACCCATCACACTAGTCAGCAAAGGAGACTCTTCATGAATACCCCATGATAAACCATGACTTGATGTCTTTGAACGTTAGACAACACAACATAAATGTCATGTGCAGTCACCATTATTTAGTGCAATGGAGAGACTATTAAAAACTAAAGAATTTGACTTAATTTCACCCAAAAATGGAGTGCGCCATTGCAAAAGAATCTGAGCATATTGCTTTATCTGTGGACAGTGTCAAGTAGTTTGCAATACAGATCCCAATGTCTCATAAGTGGGTGGATTACACTTGGATTCCTTTTAATCCTTGTTCACTGTTGCTTATTCATCAGTGAACACATTGCCTCTTTGAAGTCACTGGATCAAAGATTCAATGTCATTAATCTGTCATGGTGCTCCCAGGTATTCAGCCTTTCATAACCACGTTTGTGTCTGTGTAGTGGTTTACATAATGTTGTATTATTGCAGTTCTTTTTTGGAAGCAGAAGCAAGAGGAATATAGATAGTAAACAATCACCTATGCAAATGAGCAGACACGGGATTGTTGTTTCATACACACATACCTGTTACTTTACTTTTAGGATTATGTACTTTAGCCAGTAAATATGCTATTTATATTTCCCCTAGATAAAATAAAAGTCCAGCATATCATACTGTAGTCAAGTGACTGGTGTTATCGTATGATTGTATAGCATTTAGACTAGTCTTTTAGTGGTATGCTGTATATACAAACACTACTCTTGCAATTTAATTTAAAATTTAGATACTTAAAATCTAATTTTATATAAATACAATTATTATATCTCCATGTGTACATACCTAGACAAGTGATGAGTCATACTCTTTACTCTTAAACCTTTTAATCTGTCAAATGAAAATAAATCTTGATTTGTAATAATTATTAAACATTCTAGTGGAAGTTGTTACCAACAATTAATGTCACAACGCGAATATCATACAGACATTATTTTTATTGAAGGATGGAGAAACAGATGGCATGTAAGTGTAGGAAATGTGGGCTATTTCCCCAGAAACACAAGGCATTTCCAGTACATACAGTCCATGGATCAGTGGCTAAACACGTACATTACAGTAATGTATGGTTCTGTATCTGCATCTGAACATTGAGAACACAAAACCAAAACCCCAGACAAGGAGAAGTCCCAGTTCTACAGAAGCGCAGCAGTACAGACTGAACTAGGCATCATATTTACATCCTTTTTGTTATATACATCGTAAGTTGGTCTAAACGAAACCATTTGGGAAGAAGGCAAATCCATGTAAAATATAAGACCAGGTTCTTTGAGCCCACTGTATAATGATATCAGAATCCATAGATAAGCCATGGTACCAATTTATCTGCAGTTGACAACAAGTCTAAGCCACCTATGTAATCCTGTTAGCCCAAGAGCCAGTATCTCACACATCTCACAGACTTCCATCACTAAAGTGGCCTTGAATGAACCCTAACATTTTGACCAGGCAGGCTTCAGTGTTCAAATACAAGTTATGGTTGCCAAACCCCTTTCATTCATAGTCACAATAGTCACTTCTCCATATTGTGCCATTCACTGCTCTATACCAATGTGTCTTTTCTGTCAACAATGGTAAGTTGATATATAAACTAGGGACACTGGGAAAACTCTACAGCTCCTAACCAGGAACAGAAAAAAGGTCAAAATCTCAATTCTTCCAGCAAGTTCCTTTTCAGACCTAGACCTGTAGGCCTAAGATGGGGGTGCGGAGGATCCGGTGTCTGGTGCGGCCTCCCCCACGGTGTGGTGGATGACTTGGTGGTCCCAGCCCACAGTGGTGAGGGACTCTGAGGCCCCAGGGAGCCAGCACACACCCCGGACAAAGTCCTGGTGGGATCCGTCCCTGAAGCTGCGACAGGAAGAGAAAACAACCCAAGAAGAGTGGTGAATGACGGGGGCATTTGTACGTGATCACTGGCTGTCGGAAAGAAGGGCATCGTTTCGATAACGCTTACATTTCTTTGAGCTCCGAGTTCATCACAGCCACAAAGCAGTCATCACTGATGGAGGCCAGCATAGGGACACTGAGGAAGAAGAGGTTGTGTGGTCGGTTATTTCAGACTAATCTGCGATGCCAAATAAGGGCATAGACGTTTGATCCCTGTGAGCCTGTGTCTGAGGTTTTACTCAACTGTGTGAGTGGAACAGAGCCAGTGTTTACCTGTGTGAGGAAAAGGCTAAACCAGAGACTCTGCGACTGTGGGAACTCAGCATCTGGCCCGGCTCCGTTCCCTGGAAGTCCCTCATTGTCACTCTTCCCAACTCATCACCTGGGGCATAACACAGTATGGGACAGCAAGGGTAAGATTGACAATTGGGCACTGGTGCACCATGGGTATTGTAGTTCACGCCGTAGTTGGTCCTTACCATAGGCAATGGTGTTCCTGTTGTGAGGATGCCATGCCACCGAGGTAGGGCAACAGCTGGGGGATTCGATATCTGAGATCAGATCAAACCAATCAAGTTAAAAAAGCAAAAGGAACTATTCAAGTTAACACATTATGGATGGAACACACTGGATTTGTCTTTGTTTACTCAATCTACTGGATTTGTCTTTGTTTACCTAATCTACTGGCTGGTTTGGTAGGTTTCCTACGGTCCCATAGCAACAGCCTCCCATCCTGGGGGAGCAGAAAACAGGCTTCAGTCAGAACTGGGAAACATCATCATGACTGATACTAGTTGGAACATAAGGGATCTGCATGTTTTTTATAAAATCTTTGAAAATAACCAAACAACCAACCCATACAGGGCAACAGCAATCCAGATGCACGGCCCTGTTGACAGCCTAGTACCTGCTCTTACCTCGCCACAGGAGAGGAATAAGGAGTCGTCTGCTGGGCTGCAGGACACACACGTGACTGGCATCGAGTGGCCTGGGTGAAGGTAAAGCAACTTCAGCTTATACTAGACAGGTGATCGAGGAGGAGACTGACGTGATCGCCACAAACTGACTGCTACTATGAGTAACTGGACGGCACCAAGGACACTCAAACTAGAATACGTGTCGACTCACCGCTGTATGTGCTGACCACTGCCTCCTGGCTGAGGTCCCAGACCTTGATCCTGCAGGAGAGAAATCAGAAAGGAGGCATGAGAAAACGTTTATCTAAAAAAACGTCACAATGCACATAATACCGGGTTGTCATTACATTAAATCTGTGTATGGGTGGGGTGGGGTGGCGTGTACGCACTTGCAGTCCATGCTGCCACTGACAACGTGGCTTCCGTCAGAGGTTGAGCTCACGCTGGTGACAATGTGGTCATGCTCATGTTTGCTGAACTTGTTTACCAACAAGCTTTCATCCTCAGTCAACTCCCAAAGCTCCACAGCACCTGCATTCAAAACATTGTTCACACTGAAAGATCTCCATCGATTGCAAGTGATGGCATTCTCTATGGCTTGATAATGGAGTGGATCAGATCAGAAAAGCAAAACATTTGCCTGCTCACCAGTGTCAGATCCAACAAGAACGCCTTTATCCGAAACCCACTTGGCCTCTGTAACCCCAGCCTCCGTCTGGACACCAGCCTTGCAGAAACCTTCATTTGGAGCCTGTTTGGGGTCACTGTAGACCCAAAGCGACCCCAGCCAACATCTGCCAGTCAGGCTCGAGGCCCCGAGGAGCAGCGTACCGTCTAGGGATAAAGAGGAAACGGACCCCGAGTTAATCCTCGATTGATACTAGACGCTACAATTTGCTGGATCTAACGGATGGAAAGGATAGTAGCTGTGCGCGCCCTGCCGGTGACGTCTTGTTTGAGAGGGTGAATCTCAACGTCCACAGCATGGATGTTTCATTTTCACATCATACCAAAAACAATGACAATAGCACAAAACATGTGCCTAATTCACCCTGACTGGCGGAGCTAGTTCTGGCAGCGCTTAACGTCATCAGCCGATGTCAAAGTTATTTTGCTCCCTCCCTTTTAATTGAATGCACTTGTGCTATGCTAGCTATGCTACAACAGAGTTTTCCTTTAGATAGCCACGCCGTCAAATACAAACTTATTTCCATAAATGGCTAATCAACACGAGAGTGTCTTAAAGGAATTGGGGAAGAGATACAAACCCAGATAGTCGTCTGGGCTTGCTAACTAGTACACGTTACTAACACCACGTGCAAGGCTACATACAAATACTAGCTAACTGTTGCATTTCTTACCTGCCCTATATTGCGCAGAGTCCAGATGCTTCTCCATGCACGCCGGTGCATTAGGGGGTGCATTCCATCGGTTTTCCTTGATCATTCTGGTACTAACAAATTTGGATATGTGCAAAGAAATTCTATACTTGATCAGTGCTGTGGTTGTGTGGCTGTCGTATTTAACTTCAATAGGAAGAAAAAATGAATTGTGCGTGTTCGAATGCAGCAACGAAACAGCCACGTGAAGCTCGAACTTCCGCTTCCAGGTTTCATGCGCGCTTGAGAAAAATCATCACTACTTGAGTTGATGTAATGGCCCAATTATCAAAATATACTATTACTTTATTGGCTGTATGTACACCAATGTAAAAAAAATACCCTCTTCTTTTTCTAATTATTGAAACCATACATATTGCATGAAAATATGTCATTTGACATGGCACTTTTGTTTTTTTGTGTGCATTTTACCAATTTTCTCAAACAAAGAAGGCCAACAAAACTCCCTTATTCGTATTCACAGTAAAAAATTATAGCAATAATGATAATTATCATTAATTATCAGTGGACACAAGTATTGAAATATGAAATATTAATTAAGATGTTGTACAATGCTGGTCTGCAGTGCAGTTGCGTTAGTGCAGAGAAAAATGTGTGCAAGTCAACAGCAATGAGAGTTTAAATTCTTCAATCATTTTCAGAATAGAAGTTTGAGACAGTAATGCTGAAGTCGAGTTTTTGAGGCTTTGCGCTTTATTATAAATCACCCCACACTGTCAATGTATACCATATTGTACATATTACAAGTATACTTTACTATAATTTGTCGTACGTTTTTTAAATGTATAAACACGTGATTATGCAACGATAAGTAAATGTCGTAGATTCATGCTTCTAACTTTTATTGTGAAATTGTTATGTTTACGGATACGGAAGTGAATTTCTGTGTGGTCTATTATTGTTAAATTTGTATTTATCTTTCTGATATCAACCAGCCTTCTCAAATCGTAAAAAATAATTTAAGATATAAAAGGTATACCTTGTTTAGCAAACAGGGATACATTCCCTCAACCGTGGTGTGTATTTATCAATTTAGTGTTTTGACTGTCTTTGTTTACCTATCAGTATTTTTCGGCTGATGATGCTGGGGCTATAGTTAGCTTGCTTACTGCTTTATAAACGGCTACGACGCTAGCTAGTTAGTAACCTGTCTGGAAACGGCAGGATGCTGAGCCTGTGGCGTTGAAGCTGGCGGTTGCCGCCCCAAATCCCAAATAAGCAGCACTTGAATGTCTTTTCAAATTCATTGGAATTTTGAATGATGAAAGTGATGATGACGTTGAAAAGAAAATTAATATAGCCAATAATCTGATTAATACAATACCTGGCTGCAGTTAATATAATGGCTATGTGCATGGCCATTGAGTTCCAAAACCATAACTCAAGTAGGTCTGTTCATCAATTATTATGGTGAATCTTTATAAATATTCGCCTCTTTGCAGGTGTTTTAGTCATGGCCTCGAAACGGAGAAGGGCTACGTCCCCCTCCAGTAGTGTGAGCGGAGGGGACTTTGACGACGGCCAGCCTTCATCCTTAGTGACTTCAGTGGGACGAAAAAGGAGAAGAACTTCAAACATTCCTACGGTGGATCCCGTAGGTTCTTTCTGTTACTAAGCTTCTTAAGTAAAAAAGATAATCATGTCATCTATAGAAGGTCAACCTTATGTTTTACATGTGTTCTCACAGAATGAACAGTATGTTATCTAGTATTGTTATGTAATTTGAATGCTTGTGAACAGATTGCTGTCTGCCATGAACTGTACAACACAATAAGAGACTATAAGGATGACCAGGGTCGGATGTTATGTGAGCTGTTCATACGAGCGCCTAAGAGAAGGTACAGAAGGGATATTATCGAATATATCATTTATATTGTTTCTTCGTCATTTTGAAACAACATTTGACCTGTTGCTCTCCACAGAAATCAGCCCGACTACTACCACGTCGTGTCCCAGCCCATCGACATGATGAAGCTCCAGCAGAAGCTGAAGATGGAGGAGTACGATGATGTGGAGCAGCTTACTGCTGACTTCCAGCTCCTCTTCAACAACGCAAAGACATATTACAAGGTACATACAGTTGTGAAGGGACTGACTCGTAGGTAGCCAACAAAACAGTGTAATAACAACATGTAACACCATTTCAAGCAATGCACTGATGTTTGCCTGTAAGTGGCAGTTCCAGAGAAATCCCTTTTGCTTGGGTCTTGAACTAACAGTCGGGAGTTTATGATGTGTTATACTCCTGCAGCCTGAGACTCCTGAGTACAGGGCGGCCTGTAAGCTGTGGGACCTCTACCTGCGCACCAAGAACGAGTTTGTCCAGCGAGGGGATTACGACGAAGAAGAGGAGGACGGAGACGATGCACAAGACCAGCCGGGAGGTTCAAATGAGGATGAGGTGATCGTTGGATCTGGGACACACGGGACTGAAGCAGAGTTTGTAGCTGGAGCAGCTTAAGCTGAGTGTAATTGTGTGTTGACCTGCAGAACGCCCCCACGTGCCTGAAAGAGGTACTGGAGCAGCTGCTTGATGCGGTGGTGTCCTACACAGAGCCCACGGGACGACTCGTCAGCGAGCTGTTCCACAAACTGCCCTCAAAAGTAGTAAGAACCATTCTGTCACTCCTACTTTAATCAGCATGTTTGACTGCGCTTCCTCTCATGTTTTGATGAGTGTTCTGCTTATGACAGCAATACCCAGACTATTATGCCATCATTAAGGATCCAATAGACCTGAAACTCATCGCCCAGAGGATTCAGGTTTGTTTACGTGAATAATTACTCTTATTTAACCACACGTTGATTTAGTTAACTGTGAAAATTGGATCAAAGTCCTGGAAGCCTGAAGTGATCAGACTGTGTTTTAGGCACATTTGATTTCAAACGTGTTTATGAACTCATCGCTTACATAGTTGCTGTTTCCTCAGATGGGCCTCTACAGGAGTGTTAACGCCATGGGGAAAGACATAGATCTCCTGGTAAAGAACGCCAAAACATACAATGAGCCTGGGTCTCAAGTTTTCAAGGTAAGCTCGTGTGATTGGTAAGAAGTCTTGAATAAGAAGATCATTCTTGATGGATGCCACTTTAGGTCAAACTGATCATTATATTATGTATCATATGTTTCAGGATGCCAATAATATCAAAAAGATTTTTGCTCAACGAAAGGCTGAGATGGAGCATGCAGAACCAGTCAAATCCAGCATTCGCATCAGGTAACCTCGTAGTGGGATTATTAAAGGACATGACCTTACACTGAATCCTTACACCATCTGTAACATCTGTGTGTGTGTCAGGAACAGAAGGTCTACCCAGGGAGACCGTCTCTCAGCCATCACCATGGCTCTTCAGTATGAGAGTGACGAGGATGGGATACTTTCTGGTAGGTCTCACTTGTCTGTCCTTGTTCATTTACAATGGAAATTGCCATTGGATCGTCATCGGAAGAAAATCTCAGCTAAAGATGTTTTTCTCCGATGACATATCTTTCTGGTGTGTCTGTCTGTGACTTTCTCAGGGTCTGTTCACTATGACGAGGTGGAGTCTGAAGCGGAGAGCCTTCACTCCAACATAGACATCGCTAACCCCATTTTTCAGCTGTACGAGGCCGTGCGCGGAGCCCGCAACAGCCAGGGCCAGCTCATCTCAGAGCCCTTCCTCCAGCTGCCCTCCAGAAAGGACTACCCTGACTACTACCAGCAGATCAGCCAGCCCACCTGCCTGCTCCAGATCAGGTAGGGTACCACTCTCAACTGTCCAGGACTGGTACGGATCAGTTATGGCTTTATAGGCATGTTAGTATCTATCAGATGATTAAAATGTCAAATCAGGTCAGGTAAAATATATATAACAAATTCTGATTGTCCCATATTGTTATTGATATTGCCTATAATTGCACTACCACATGGATTGTACAATCCTGCTGGACATATCTCTATCTCCTCCTTTTCCAAACGTGAGCGCCCCTTCTCGCCCCGCAGGAACAAGATGAAGAACAGCGAGTACGAGAGCGTGGAGCACATAGACACCGACCTCTCGCTGATGTTTGAGAACGCCAAGCGTTACAACGTGCCCCATTCCACCATCTACAAGCGAGCGCTTAAACTACAGCACATTCAGCAGGTCAGTCGTGGCTCTAGACAACTGAAATCGGGGAAAAAGGGGGGAAAACAGCTCAGCTGTACTGTACTCAGAGAGTTTAATATTTGTGTGTGTGTTGACTTGTCCTTTAGCTGAAGAGAAAGGAACTGTTAGGGAGAGAGGATGACGACGGTGACAGCATGCTCTCCTCCACCATGTCCGACACCAGCAGCACCAAGAGGAAGAGGTACGTATCCACGACGACGGCATGATCATCCGTTAGGTCAACCTGAGAACCTCACACCTCCCATATCACTTCCAGCCACAAGAAGAACACCAAGAAGAACCGCATGAAGACGCTCTACTCCTCTGTGATCGAAGCCCGCGAGATGGGCACTGGCAGGAGGCTGTGTGACCTCTTCATGGTCAAGCCCTCCAAGAAGGACTACCCCGACTACTACAAGATCATCCTGGAGCCCATGGACCTGAGGATCATCGACCACAACATTCGCTCAGACAAGTACCTGAGCGAGGATTCCATGGTGGAGGACCTGAAGCTCATGTTCCGCAACGCACGGCACTACAACGAGGAGGGGTCCCAGGTGAGCGGTCCAATCAGAACACGAGCCGGCGAACGAGATTACGTTTATTTTGTCTGTGATAAGAGTGATTGAGGTCCTCACAGTACATTGAAGGACTATAATCAACAGTCATTGCACCTCAGTGCTCCTGTCCACTGATGTTGGTCTTGGTTCAGGTGTACAACGACGCAGACATCCTGGAGAAGTTACTGAAGGACAAGTGGAGAGAACTAGGCCCCCTGCTGGACGATGATGATATGATCTCGCCCAAACTTAAAATCAGTATGTTGCCGTTATGTTCCTGTTATTCACGTATTATTCATTCATCCATTCATGTCTCTGCAGCCTCTAAATACTGGATATACTGTGTTATATGTTGACTGAAGGTATCTGAAAGGCATGAGTGTTGGAACACAAACACACACACAGCCAGACGTTTGTTTCCCCTTGTCTTCCAGGAAAGAGCAGCCTCACCTTAAAGAAGTCCAAGTACCTGACCCCTCTGCAGCAGAAGCTCAGCGAGCTCTACGAGGCCGTCAAGAACTTCACCGACAAGCGCGGCCGCCGCCTCAGCACCATCTTCCTGCGCCTGCCGTCGCGGGCCGAGCTGCCCGACTACTACCTGGCCATCAAGAAGCCGGTGGACATGGAGAAGGTCAAGAGCCACATGCTGGCCAACAAGTACCAGGACGTGGACGCACTGGTGGAAGACCTGGTCCTGATGTTCAACAACGCCTGCACCTACAACGAGCCCGAGTCGCTCATCTACCGCGACGCCCTGATGCTCCACCGCGTGCTGCTGGAGACGCGGCGCGACCTGGAGGGCGGCGAGGACGCCCACGTGCCCGACGTGGCCCGCCTCATCCAGGAGCTCGTCCGCAGCCTCTTCGTCTCCGTGCTCGGCCATCAGGACGACGAGGGCCGTTGCTATAGCGATTCGCTGGCCGAGATCCCGGCCGCGGATCCCGCCAGCCCCGACAAGCCGGCTCTCAACTTTGAGATCATCAGGGCCAACGTGGACCGAGGGCTCTACAAGAGGCTGGACGTCTTCCAGGATCACATGTTTGAGGTGCTGGAGAAGGCCAGGCGCATGCACCGGTATGGGGAGGCCATTTTCTTTCGTGGTATTCTTGGTTAATACAGTCAAGCAGAACAAAAAATGAGTTTGTGGAAAAGCCTGGTTATGATGTCTTCTGCCCCGCCATAGGACGGACTCTGAGATCTTCGAGGACGCCGTGGAGCTGCAGCAGTTCTTCATCCGCATCCGAGACGAGCTGTGCAAGAACGGCGAGATCCTGCTGTCGCCCGCCCTCAGCTACACCTCCAGACACCTGCACAGCGACGTGGAGAAGGAGAAGAAGGACAAGCTGCCCAAGGAGATGGAGGAGGACAAGGTCAAGAGAGAGGAGGAGAAAACAGGTACGCCGTCTATTCTTGTCCTAGAAAATCCTAAAGGAAGTGACTTTGCGCGCAATGCAGACATCAAACTGCTTTGAACGATAACCATCCTAAATAAAACCCTAATACAGACTGCAGAATACTTGATGTGACAGTATAGTGGTGTGGATCCCCACAGAGGCGGAGAAGAGTGGGGAGCCTGCGGCGGGACCGTGGCAGTCGGGCCTGCAGCGCACCTACAGCCAGGACTGCAGCTTCAAGGACAGCATGTACCACGTGGGAGACTATGTCTATGTGGAGCCTGCAGAGCCCAACCTCCAGCCTCACATCGTCTGCATCGAGCGCCTGTGGCAGGACGACGCAGGTGGGCTCCCCCCCCCGGCTCGCCGGTCCTCAGGCAGCCATGTTATGCTAATGCTAGCGTAGCTCGTTTGAGAGCTCTTTGGTGTTTGACCGGCTAGCTACGATGCTATCCCCCTAGACCGTCCAAGAAGCTCACCCCTAGACCTGTATGAGTACAACCGTAGCTACTAGCTATACTGATATCATCCTGGCTTCAGAGCAGTATGTGCTTTAGCTAGCCAGCTTTGATTGTTGCTATTGCTTATCACATCGTGTTTCCAATGTCACAGGTGAGAAATGGCTTTATGGTTGCTGGTTCTACAGACCAAATGAGACATTCCATCTTGCTACGCGCAAGTTCTTGGAGAAGGAGGTCTTCAAAAGTGACTACTACAACAAAGTTCCTGTCAACAAAATTCTGGGCAAATGTGTGGTCATGTTTGTGAAGGTAAGGCATTGGTCCAATTCTGTCATTCTCAGGTGCCTGCTAGCTAGAAAATCCTAGTTTGATTTAAAACGTTTTGGTAACTTTCAGGAGTACTTCAAACTTCACCCCGACGGCTTCAGAGCAGAAGACGTCTACGTCTGTGAGTCCCGTTACTCCGCCAAAGCCAAGTCCTTCAAAAAGATCAAGATGTGGACCATGCCTGTGAGCTCCGTGAGGTTTGTCCCTCGTGACATCCCGTTGCCTGTAGTTCGTGTTGCCTCTATGTTTGCCCCAAAACATGAAGATGAGAAACCTTCTGAGGTAGCAGAGGAGGGCAAGAGCGCAGATGCGGTCGTGGATAAGGTGAGTTCCATTTGGAGGAAGATTCATAGTTTAATTGTGCTCAATCCAGCAGTATTATACTAACGCTAGGGACAGAAACAGTGTATGTATAGTATAAACGATTAAAGATTGTGTGTATATGTATCTACATATGTATAATGTAATATTTGTGCATGATAAGCATGTTTACTACTACTTAGTTCACTTATTCTTATTGAACGTTCGACTGTTGATGAATAATCTGAAGTGAATACGTGTGATTGGTTGCAGGAGAGGGAGGATGTGTCCATGGACATGACCAATGGGGAGCCGGGCTGCCAGTACTACGAGCAACTGTGCTACAACGACTCCTGGCTCAAAGTGGGAGACTGCGTCTACATACGCTCCCATGGACTAGTGCGCCACCGTGTGGGCAGGTAATGTCAATACACATCGTGGGAAAAAGGTCTGAACAAGAACATTGGTGTCAAACTCTACGGTCGTTTCTCTTGAGCAGGATCGAGAAGATGTGGGTGCGGGATGGGTCAGCCTTCTTCTTTGGGCCCATCTTCATCCACCCAGAGGAGACGGAACATGAGCCCACCAAGATGTTCTATAAGAAGGAAGTGTTCCTTAGCAACCTGGAGGAGGCGTGTCCCATGACCTGTATCATAGGTAGAGTCACACGCTTTGGGGATGATGTATATCTACAAAAAATGTTTTCCTGTCCCTTTCCATACATAATGCACTGTATATATACAGTAGTAACTAGTAATACTGTATATATTCATTCAAAACAATGATGTCCACACTCGATTCTCTCTAAACCTCACAGGAAAGTGCGCAGTGTCCTCCTTCAAGGACTACCTGTCGTGCCGGCCGACTGAAGTCCCCGAGGAGGACGTGCTGCTGTGTGAGAGCCGCTACATCGAGACGGACAAGCAGATGAAGAAGTTCAAGGGCCTGAAGCGCTTCTCCCTCTCCGGGAAAGTGGTGGAGGACGAGATCTACTATTTCAGGTGAGAAGCGTCACGGTGACGAGGGGTCATCCTTTTGGGGAGGTCGGAAATTGTGTGTGTTGATTTATGAATGACTGACTGATTCCAAATAGGATATCATTTCTATTATCATTATAATTGTTGAAAGATGATTTCTCAGGTGTAAACCTCGACTTCACTCTCTCCCCCCCCGACAGGAAGTTGATCGTGCCCCAGAAGGAGCCGTCTCCCCTGCTGGACAAGAAGATCGAGGAGCTGGAGGCCAAGTTTGCCGACATGACGGACGAGGAGCTGGAAGACCTGGGGGGAGGACGAGGGGGACCTGGGGGACACGTCCCTGCCACACATCCAGGCCCCCATGGCCAGCGAGGCGGACGTCATGCCCTACACGCCTCCGCAGGTTAGTGGAGTAGGATACCGTACGCACTCTGTTCAACCCAGACCATATCGCAGACCCTACTCAGTCTAGTTAGTTGGGGTTTAATATACTGCGGTTCTCTCAAAGGATCTTTGAAGACTAACTACTAAAAACTCTTGTGAGGGATATCTCATTTTGCTTGGTAGCGTTGATGGACTTTCAGCCCCGTAACTATCCATTGTGTCCAATTGTCCTTCATGCGGCCCCCGCCCGTCTCTGGTTCCAGACGACCCCTAAGTCCATGAAAGGCCTGTCCAAGAAGGAGGGCTCCAAGAGGAAGATCAACATGAGTGGCTACATCCTGTTCAGCAGTGAGATGCGAGCGGTCATCAAGGCCCGCCACCCGGACTTCTCCTTCGGGGAGCTGAGTCGCCTCGTGGGGACGGAGTGGAGGAACCTGGAGGCTCCCAAGAAGGCCGAGTACGAGGGTGAGAGCCGGACGGGTTAGGGCTTGGTCTAGAGCTTCAGGTGGGGGGTTTCCTCTCAGGAATTCCCTGCTTTGTGATAGTCAGACGGCTGAGCGGTTAGGGAATCGGGCTATTAATCAGAAGGTTGCCGGTTCGATTCCCTAGCCGTGAAATATGACGTTGTGTCCTTGGGCAAGGCACTTCACCTACTTGCCTCGGGGGAATGTCCCTGTACTTACTGTAAGTCACTCTGGATAAGAGTGTCTGCTTAATGACGTAAATTATATATTGTACACTGTTGGACCTAAAGCCACGTTCAACCAATTAAAAGGCCTCCACGTCACCGGATAACACATTTGGATTGTGAGATCTTGTTTCTAAACGGTTGGTACGGTAGCATGCGGCCGGTCAGTAAGCGTTGGTGTTTTTTTGCAGAGCGGGCAGCCAAAGTAGCGGAGCAGCAGGAGCGAGAGAGGGCAGCCCAGCAGCAGGCTTCCCCAAGAGCAGGTACCCCAGTAGGGGCGCTGATGGGGGTGGTGCCCCCCCCGACCCCCATGGGGATGCTTAATCCCAGCATGACGCCTGTGTCAGGTAACCCCTCGCAGACGAGGACGCTGGAATAAGAAGCTCAACTGCTAGCATGCCCTTTTAATTTGCTCACGCCACCTCCACCTTCAACTCCTTCAGGGGTAATCCTCTTATGTCTCTGCACTGCCCCCGTCTCATGACTTAAGCATTTCACGTTGTCTGCGTCATCGTGATAGCTGCTTGCGAAGATTAAGACGCACTTGTAAACTACGTGCATGCTCACCTTTCCTCATCTCTGTGTCACTGCTTTAGCCGATTGTATCGTCTGTGTCGTCTGCTTGTAGCGCTAACTATAGACATGAATGCATGCTGTCTAACTACTGCATGACGTCTGCCACTGTAGTTGCATGGTTAACGTGTTGCATCACGGCCCGCTCCTCCTCTGATAAAGGCATGATGGGTGCATACAGGCCCCACATGATGCCCCTGCAGTGCGCTGGTAACGGCATGGTACTTGGCATGCCACCGCATCACATGGGAGCGCTTGTTTTACCCCACCATCTCCTGCCACCGGGGATGCCCACGTTCCCTTGCATGCCATACCAGGGTAAGCGCAACGTTACCCTCGGCCACCGGCCCGCCCAACAGCCCATGCAGTTGCTTCCTTTCTGCTACTCTTAATTTGCTGGAGGGGATACCTGTACAGTGGGCTTAAGGTCCCTCGGTGATGAGGTCACAGTGTTTCACATGAGGCTCGGCTTTATCGTTAGCTTGCTGATACGATGTCTCTGGGAATTCAATGTTTCTCTCTATGACACAATGCGACAGCTTGGCTGTATCTAACCCTAAGAGAATTCTGACAAACTTAGCCTTTCAGTGTAGATCATTGGTATATGGGGAGGATTTCTAAATGCCCATGCCATGCCGAAACACCCCACTCTCAAATCTAATCTTGGTCATTAGCGTACTGATTTGTCTAATAAGAGAATTACTACTGCCCAATCTCACGAGAAGGGTAGAGGCTTATGCTAAGAAGTCTATGTAACTGTCTATGCTGGATGCCTCCCAACAGGTGTCCATGTCATGGCTGGGGCTCCTGGAGGGGGGAATCCCTATGGAGGACAGGTAACCTCTGAGTTCCTCCGATGATGCATCCCAATGGTGTTAAACAGTACCTGGGGAAAGACAAACTATGACTACTATGAGTTTGAGTATCACTGCTAACGGCAGCTCTGTGTCTTCAGATGGGCATGGTGGGTGCAGGGCAGCAGGCCCCACCACCATACCCAGGACAGGGCCAGGTGGGCCAGCCAGCCATCCAGCAGCCCTCCACACCCATGTTTGTGTCCCCACCACCCAAACCCCAGCGCCTTCTGCACTCAGAGGCCTACCTGAAGTACATCGAAGGACTCAAAGCAGACTCCTCCACCATCAGCAAATGGGACCAAACACTCTCTGGTAAGTCTTCCTCCACGACAGGGATCTTAGTCCCTAGGAAAATCGAGCTAAAAAAGGGGATCTTCTTGTCTAACGTGAGTACATTCTGGATGTTTGTTTCCCCCGACATGCATGTGTGTATTAGATTGCTGAGATGGGGGACATGGTAGTATGTATTTGTGTATGAATCATGTGTTGTGTGTGTGCACGCTTGAGTAGCTCGGAAGAAAGACGTCCGCCTGACTCGAGAGCAGGAGAGCAGACTGCCGTCCCACTGGCTAAAGAGCAAGGGCGCCCACAACACGATGGCAGATGCACTGTGGCGACTCCGAGACCTGATGCTGCGGGACACCCTGAACATCCGCCAGACCTACAACCTGTAGATCGATCGTTCTGCACCCGAGCCTCCTCGCCTTACACTGTCAGACAGGAAAGGTTGAAAGCTCGCAAAAAAAGCGTCGTTGAATGTTTATTGTGTTATGTTCGTGAGTGTTGTTGTTGTTGTGTCACAAAAAAAGGTGTTTGGATTTGTTTAAATGTTCAAAAACGTGTGCGAAGTTTGTTCAAGATGTTTCGTATTTGTATTTTAAATGTATTGTTCCAAGTGCATTATTGTATGGATAGTTAATGAACAGTGTTTTCATACAAAATTACTAGCATAGACAGCATCTTGATTACATTTCATTGTGTTTTGTGGTACTGTAGGTCTATTAGAATTCAAAATCTAACAGAATTCAAGATCTAGCATCTGACAGAAAAGGCGTTTATCACAATTTCAAGTTCTATTTTCATAAATATTGATGAACGTTTGTTGATTAATAAAATCCCAGTGTGCATTTGGGGCGTGTCTGGAATGGCTCTTTTGACATGTGCACATGCGCATTGTTCAGACCGCGCAGTTGCTTGAGACTTTTGAAAGCTAGCAAAAAGCAGGCTGTCAGGTAGCTAGTGGACCAAACACGCCGGCGAAATACTTTTTGGGGACGCAAAAAGCTTGAAACGGTAAGAAGTCGTCATGTTATAAAGTTGTATGTCAGCTATATCTGCAAACGATATAGCTTTATGACTGGTCCGCTAGCTTAAGAGCTAGCTAGTCAAAACCCTAACAGAATGCAACTCATGTCTCACGAGGATGTCTAGTTGTGGGTAGCTTGCTTGCTAATATTAGCTACTTGGATATATATTTTTTTAACATGAGCTTCTTGGCTCAGTCAAAGTAGGCTATATGCTAACTAGGTCAATAGCTTTAATAATACATATTAACGAAACAAAACTGATTCAATCTAGTTTAGCCATCCCTCAGAAAACTGGTGTTAGCACGCAAGCATGTTAAGCCAACTCTTGGCACTCACAGTTCAGGTTTTATTTAGCATAACTAGCTTCATGGCTGGCCGGCTAACGTAACGTTAGGCCAACTTTATGCAATGTTGTGCAGATGAGTTGGTAAATCTATTATAATCTTTTAAATCTTCTTAATCCACGTGGCTAGTAAACATTCATAACGATAATTGAATGCTATAGTAGGCTAAATGTACCTGGTTAGCCCTACCAGCTAGCTACTAGCTTGCTATTTTCAAACAAGCATCATCATGGTTTATCTTTCCCTGACTCAGTAGCCCCGCGCCTCAGCTTTTGTTAATATAACGAAAAAATACGTTGTTTCACTGTTGGATCACTCTCTGGAAAACAGAATACAATTGCTGCCTGTTTGTTTATGTTGACTTCATGTGTGACTTTGGGTAGATAAATATTGACTCTATTTTCCCCAGTGCACCATGGAGCTGAATGATGTAAACCTTCAAACTCTCACAGAGTTTCTCCGCAAAACTCTGGACCCAGATCCAGCAGTACGACGGCCTGGTATGAAGTGTCTACGATTACATGTTTCCTACTAAACAATACAAGCTCGGTCAATCTATCAAATCAAGCCCTGCTGTTTTATTGCTCATCAATGTATCCTATGTCACAGCACATAGTCTACTTGCGCCTTCAAACACTATTCCTTTGTCCTCTTCACCAGCTGAGAAGTTCCTGGAGTCTGTTGAGGGAAGCCAGAACTATCCCATCTTGCTTCTCACCTTGCTGGAGAAGTCTCAGGACAACGTGATCAGGGTCTGTGCAGCAGTCACCTTCAAGAATTACATCAAAAGGAACTGGCGCATCGTGAGTGTGGACTTGGTGGTGTTTGGAGTGATATGGACATGGTCTGGATGTTATGATGAGAAATGTTTACCAGTCCTAAGATTGTATGACTTCGAGGTTGAGGATGAACCAAACAAAATCTCGGATCCAGATCGAACCACCATCAAAGCCAACATTGTCAATCTGATGTTGAGCAGCCCTGAACAGATTCAGAAGCAGGTATGTTAACCATGCTCTCATCCAGCCTACGATGAAACAAGGTAGACCTGTGGAGTTGTGAAGTCTGGCGCTAGCTTCCATTCTGAGTTTGATAGTTGATCAGTCGAATGATCAGTTCACCAACAATATGGAGACGAAGACGGCGTTCATTGACCACGCATGTGCTGCTCTGTCTGTGCAGTTGAGCGATGCCATCAGCATCATCGGCAGAGAGGACTTCCCTCAGAAGTGGCCCGACCTCCTGACAGAAATGGTCACTCGCTTCCAGAGCGGAGACTTCCACATCATCAATGGTGTTCTCCGCACCGCACACTCGCTCTTCAAGAGGTGAGTCTCCCGGACTGTTCAATGGGCGACGGTCACTTCGCTCCCATCAGTCTGAGGAAATGATGTTGTGTGTCTTCTGCTCTCCTCAGGTATCGCCACGAGTTCAAGTCCAATGAGCTGTGGCTGGAGATCAAGCTGGTGCTGGACACGTTTGCCCTGCCTCTGACAGAACTGTTCAAGGTAAGTCGAGCTACGGTGCTTCAGATACCTTATTGACTGAACCACCTGTTGGAAGGCGTTTTGTAGCTCATTTCTAATCTAATTTAAATGTATTTCTTTCTTTTTTTATAATGATATGAAAATACACTGTGTAGGGGTTTGTTATACATAAAATGTTTTTTTTACATTCCAGGCCACTATTGAGCTGTGTCAGACCCACGCTACAGACATCAACGCTTTGAAGGTCCTCTTTTCCTCCCTCACGCTCATCTCCAAGCTCTTTTACAGCCTTAACTTCCAGGTGCGTCTCTTATCCCTACTCTCGGCTCTCTCTCCATCTCGACACAGCTGCAGGTCATAGTGATTGCATGTTAAAACACTGGGTTCAAAACCTCTTTCCCCACACACCACCAGGACCTTCCAGAGTTCTTTGAGGACAACATGGAGACCTGGATGTCCAATTTCCACAACTTGCTGACCTTGGACAACAAGCTGTTACAAACAGAAGTGAGTGACGTCACCATAGTATGCCATGAATGGCGTGGGTGTCAGAGTTCAGTGGGGATTGGTGAAGGAACGCCGCAGCGCGAGTCTGACTGTCTTGTCTGTCGGCCATCTTCCTCCCCAGGATGAAGAAGAGGCAGGGGCTTCTGGAGCTGCTGAAGTCTCAGATCTGTGACAACGCTGCGCTGTACGCTCAGAAGTACGACGAGGAGTTCCAGCCGTACCTGCCCCGCTTCGTCACGGCCATCTGGAACCTTCTGGTGTCCACGGGGCAGGAGGTCAAATATGACCTGGTGAGACCACCGACCTCGTGCTTGTGTCACTTGTTGGGTGTGTGTGTAGTTGGTGGTAATCCGTGGCTAATACACGTTGCCCATCTTGGTTTTCAGCTTGTGAGCAATGCCATCCAATTCCTGGCATCTGTGTGTGAGAGACCCCACTACAAGCATCTTTTTGAAGACCAGAACACGCTTACCAGCATCTGTGAGAAGGTCATTGTGCCCAACATGGAGTTCAGAAGTGAGTCCGAATCTTTTTCAAGGAGTTAATTCAATTGAGAAAAAGTTGAAAAACAAGTGAATTTTGAACACTTAACTCTTGACCCTACTTATGAGCTTCCGTGATGTCAGTTGATGATCGCACCTGCAACCGACCGTGTCTCGTCGTCCTTCCCCAGGTGCTGACGAGGAGGCCTTCGAGGACAACTCGGAGGAGTACATCAGGAGGGATCTAGAAGGATCAGGTAACTCCTCCTCACTTGGTCCCCACATGTCCTCGTGCCACCTCCTGTTCTGCTCCAGCCAATGTCGCTCCAGTCATCAGTCACGATGACCCGCCCTGCTGTGCAGACGTTGCCCAGTAACGCACTCCGTCCTCCGCAGACATCGACACCCGGCGCAGGGCAGCGTGTGACCTGGTGCGAGGCCTGTGCAAGTTCTTCGAGGGCCCCGTCACGGCCATCTTCTCCGGCTACGTCAACTCCATGCTGGGAGAGTACGCCAAGAACCCCGGGGCCAACTGGAAGCACAAAGACGCCGCCATCTACCTGGTCACCTCTCTGGCCTCCAAGGCCCAGACGCAGAAGGTAGGAGGGGGTGTTAAACTGGAGTTATGGACAGAGATTTGTGTTATGGGAGGATTCATTCATCTATCTTATGCCATTTGTCTTTTTTCAGCACGGCATAACGCAAGCGAACGAGTTGGTGAATCTCACCGAATTCTTTGTGAACCACATCCTCACCGACCTGAAGTCCCCCAACGGTAAGGGCGCGCACGGTCACCTGAAACGTGTGTGTTGAACGGCGGCTTGCTTCCCTCCTGCCCCCGGACTCCCTAACCCAACAGCAACTCGTCTCTCCCTTCAGTGAACGAGTTCCCGGTGTTGAAGGCGGACGCCATCAAGTACGTCATGATCTTCAGGAGTCAGGTACTTGTGCTTTAACCAAACGAAACCTACCCCACCACCTCTTCATCTGCAGCTCTCGCTCTCTCTTTGTCTCTCTCTCACGCCCGGCTTCCTCCCTCCCTCTGCACTTCTGGTTAGATGCTCACAGCGTTTCGTCGTCTCTGTACTCTGAGCAATGACCAATAAAGTTGAATCGAATGTGATCCTCTGCCCTCCTCCAGCTCCCCAAGGAGCAGCTGCTGCAGGCCGTCCCCCTGCTGGTGGCCCACCTGCAGGCAGAGAGCACGGTGGAGCACACCTACGCTGCCCACGCCCTGGAGAGGCTCTTCACCATGAGGGGCCCCAACAACTCCACACTGTCAGTAGCTCCTGCCAAAGCCCCGCGGGCGTCCAGATCTATCACTTGTATTACTAATTTGTTTAGATGGGGTGGCGTTTAGCGTGTTTGGTCTCGACACCCCCGGCCTGTAGAATCGGGAAACGTGACTCATGAGATTGAGTTATGGGTGTTGTAATTGGATCTATTTCATGGTCTCCTCCTGTCTCCGTAGTATCACTGCTGCTGAGATGGCCCCGTTCACCGAGCAGCTGCTCAACCACCTGTTCAAGTCCTTGGCTCTTCCTGGCTCCGCCGAGAACGAATACATCATGAAAGGCACGCGGCTCTGCTGTTACGTTTACGATGGCTCCCGTCTCGTCCAAACCCAAAAACGAAACCACCTCTTTGGAATTGGGGGCGGAAAATGTGTGTCTGTGATGACAAGCTCTCTCCTGACGCTCCCCTGTCTCTCCTCGCTCTCCTCTAGCCATCATGAGGAGCTTCTCCCTCCTGCAGGAAGCCATCGTTCCCTATGTCCCCACCCTGATTGGCCAGCTCACTCACAAGCTCCTTCTAGTCAGCAAGGTAGGCCACGCCTCGTCCGTGACTCACAAGTTGTACTAAAAACAAATTAACTGTAAAATGCTTAGTTGGTAAAACAATTTTCAAAGAGTAAACGGCAACAAAGGTGAATATGAATATACATACTGACCTTGTGACTAAATAGTGGATTGATTACATATTCATATATGATTATGAATCCGTGTGTAACTGATTCTATTTTGCACAGCCCAGATAAGCATAGATCAACCATTAACTTGAGTCAAACCTCCTCACTAGCTGCTGTGCTGACTAGTGTCTTCTGTAACACTTTGTTTCCAGAACCCCAGCAAGCCTCACTTCAACCACTACCTGTTTGAGTCGCTGTGCCTGTCCATCAGGATCACCTGCAAGGCCAATCCTGCCACCGTCAGCAGCTTCGAGGAGGCCCTCTTCCCCGTCTTCACCGAGATCCTCCAGAGTGATGTCCAGGGTAGGCAGCCTTGCACCTCCCAGATCTTCGCTCTCCTAAATACGATGTTGAATATCCTTTACATTTGTAATCATTCTTGTTATGATGTCAATGTGTTTTGTCCCCGTCTCTCCCCTCCTCCCCCTGCAGAGTTTGTGCCCTACGTGTTCCAGGTGATGTCCCTGCTCCTGGAGATCCACTCCAACTCCATCCCCGAGTCCTACATGGCCCTGTTCCCCCACCTGCTGCAGCCCGTCCTGTGGGAGCGCACGGGCAACATTCCCCCCTCTTGTGCGCCTGCTCCAGGCCTACCTCCAGAAGGGAGGCGCCACCATCGCCAACTCTGCCGCCGATAAAATAGTATGTTGACACGAGGTCGTGGCGAGGGATGTTGTTTGAGGAAGTAGCGCGGAAGGAAGTGAACTAGAGACAGTTCTATATGCCATGTTTCCCTGCTCCAACACACCTGATTCAAATGAATGGGTCGTTATCTAGTTGTGCAGAAGCCTGTTAATGACCATTTATTTGAATCAGGTGTGTTGGAGCAGGGGAACATCTAAAACATGCAGGACAGGGGGTACTTGAGGACCAGGATTGAGAACCACTGTTTTAAGTAGAAATGTGAGGTTGAGCTTTCTTGTCCCTACAGCCCGGTCTGCTCGGAGTGTTCCAGAAGCTGCTTGCCTCCAAGGCCAACGACCACCAAGGTTTCTACCTGCTCAACAGCATCATCGAGCACATGCCGACGTGAGTGGATAACAATGTCGGTCTGGGATGTGATATTCAATTCTAATTTTCCGAACTGTGGATTTTTGGGTTGTGTGCTATGTTGTCTTTTGTGTGTCTCTCCCAGGGAGTCTATTACTCAGTACAGGAAGCAGATCTTCATCCTGCTGTTCCAAAGGCTGCAGAGCTCCAAGACCACCAAGTTCATCAAGAGTGAGTCCCGCCTCCCAGCATGGCATCCCCCCCTCTCTCCATATCACATGCCTGTCCATACCTTACCCCTCTCTCTCCACATCACATGCCTTTTCATACTTTACAGACACACCTCACATGCCAGTTTGGCTACTATGAATATCTAGGAACTTGAATGGTCCCACATGGCTGCTGTCTGATCTCCCCGCAGGTTTCCTGGTCTTCATCAACCTGTACTGTGTCAAGTACGGAGCCATCGCTCTCCAGGAGATATTCGACAGCATCCAGCCAAAGTGAGTGTCTGAGTGTGTGTGGTCCTACTGGTGCACTTCTCCCTCTGGCAGGATTCAGGCGTTTTCCATCATTGATCCGTTTTTTTCCCCTGTATTGAACACACAAACCCTACTTTCCTTTTGATTGATTAGATCTTTCATCCTACTCTGCCATCAAAACACGCTAGTCTGTAACATGTTGCATGGGAGCTCCTTTGACACTTAGAATTAGCATGATCTATTCCCTGGTGACGGATGATAGAGTAGACAACCACACTTAGATATTTGAATCAATATAAGCTAGCTAACTATCACAGGAATGGACTGCAGTAAGCTTTATTTCGGTATGACCAAGCTGACTGCAGTGGTAAAAACCGCTCGCTGGGGCTGCGTGGTCCACACTGTTCCAGAGCTCTTGATGACCAGAGCTTTCCCTACCAGGATGTTTGGCATGGTGCTGGAGAAGATCGTCATCCCTGAGGTGCAGAAGGTGTCTGGGCCAGTGGAGAAGAAGATCTGTGCTGTGGGCATCACCAAGGTCCTGACAGAGTGCCCCGCCATGATGGACACCGAGTACACCAAGCTCTGGTGAGGAACAGACCTGGACACACACACACACACACACACACGTATTGCTGTTTTGGATGTGTCTAGATTAACGGATCAACCTTCCTGTTCTCCAGGACCCCGCTCCTCCAGGCTCTGATTGGTCTGTTCGAGCTCCCAGAGGATGACAGCATCCCCGACGACGAGCACTTCATAGACATCGAGGACACGCCCGGTTACCAGACGGCCTTCTCCCAGCTCGCCTTTGCTGGCAAGAAGGAGCATGACCCCATAGGAGAGGCTGTCAGCAACCCCAAGATCCTGCTGGCCCAGTCCCTCTACAAGCTCTCCACAGCCTGCCCTGGACGGGTAAGTCTGGACGGGGGAGAGAAGGGGCTAGGGGTGTGATAAGTACAGACACGGCCAGGGTAGCTCACAAACACACAACATGGTGATGTGCACACTGTGTAAATGAGGCTCGTTTTAATATGTCCGTGTAGTCGCTCACTGAATAAGGGGGGTTTTCGGGATGCATTCGCCCCAGCGTGCAGGGTTACTGCCGAGGTTGTTTGGAGGCGTGGCCTCTGGATAGTAAGCGAGCCTCTTGTCTCCTGCCAGGTTCCCTCCATGCTGAGCACCAGTCTGAACTCTGAGGCGCTCCAGTACCTCCAGGGCTACCTGCAGGCTGCCACCGTGCAGCTGGTCTAACGCCAGCCTCCCTGACGGGCGCCGCCACTCCCTTCAAGACCAGGATGCACTGCACAGGAAGTGTGCAGCTTGTGACTCCCATGTGGTGCCAGACTGGGACTGACTACTACAGACCTGAGTGAACGAAGGACTGACCGAACACATGATGGACACCCGAACTGTGTGCCCGACGAGCTCATCTAGTACTTATTGGGATTTTAAAGGGTTTTAAGTGGACTATCAAAACAGAAAGAAGCGGATCTGAAGTTTACCTTGTCGAGCTCCTCATTGAACCAACCCTTTTTTTTCTTTTGTGATGGGATGGTGTGTTTTTCACCCATAAAATAAATGCTTGCTGTGGTAAAGGCAAGTGGTTTGAGGCTGGCTTCGTTAGCACGATTTCAAACATCATGTTTGGTAGGACTAGTATATCTGCAAGTCTATTACCACGACACTATCCAAAATGAACAGTGAGCGTATTCTGGGACATAGACTGACCTTGTTAACAACCATCACCAATATAGCTGCTGCCTCAGTTGACCTGGTGGTGACACGAGCCTCTTCAGCAGAATCAAAGCAGAAGTGTATCCTTACTTTGTCCTTGTTTTTCAACCGTTTGAACTTCTTGGTCTTTACGGCTATGGAAGCTTGTAGTCGTCGCTTCACCCAATACACAACGCTCAGTTTTTTGTTGTTGCATGTTCTTGTAGTGTTGTCTTTTTTTGTCTGGTCTTAGTTTCTGCACTGTCTACGAATGTGAATAAAAGAGAGGCACTTGTATACGACCTGTGTGTTTTGCTTGTGTACTGCATTCAAAGTTGAGGTCGAGCCCAAGTTGGGTATGTCATGATTCTGTATGCTCTCATTTGCTAAGCTCCAGAGCATGATCTTGGTAAAAGTGAATGAAAGTCAAACTGTGACATATGTATTTATTATGTACATTCTTAAGACATTTTCACAGCTCATTTTTATAACATGGCATACATGTATACTAACATCCCTAAGGATTATCCTGTTTAGAAGTATAGCTTAAATTGGCGATGCACATAATCGTATGACGTCGTACGACGAGCACTTAAAGAATCCACTTGTGAGAATATGCATGTTCTCTCCCTTCTGAGAACTGGTCTTTGCCAGATTCTCACATAAGCATTTGGTGTGTAGAAGTGGTCTGTTGACCCACTGTGATGTCAGTCAGTCATTCAGACAGCAGGGGGCTCTAGGAGGATTTGGCGTGGCCATTGGCGGTCCTCTGCTCCATGTTCTTAATGAAGGGCATCATGCACTTGTCACCACCCATAAAGCGGTACGTCGCCATGTTGGCCTCCCACGGCAGCAGGCTGCGAATGGAAAAGCAAGTGCACAGTTACCACAGGGTAAAGGTTTAGGGGCTTGAACTCATGACCTAGACAGCAAGACCTAGACAGGAGGGCCTCCCGCCCCCCGGTCCTTCCATGAGTCCGGTGACGGCTCCGAGGGTAGCGGACGCCGTACTTACGCCCGCGAGACAAAGGGAATATACATGAGGCGTGGAATGCAGATCATGTGCTGCTCTCCCAGGATGGCGTTCATGGACTGTTGCACCGTGTAGAGAGGATCCAGGGGAGGAATCAGACCCTGCAGCTCCTTCCTGAGGGGTTCACACACATACACATACAGTCATTTATAGCAGACACTTTCATCATCGGTGACATACACATTGCGTGCAGCAGGTGGGGAAGGAGCAACGTACGCTGGACACCTAATCGTCACGCTACTGTTTATGAGCTTCGACATCCCCGCAGCTATGGAAACCAAGTGGGATCCACCTCCATATGAAGGCCTATGGTTTTGGAATGAGGTTCAACGAGCAGGTGTCCATATACTGAGCGTATGAGTGTCCACATACAATTGACCATGTAGTGTACATGGCATGTATTGTAGTTGTTCTGGATAAGGGCCACCAATACATAAATGCAGCGACCAAAGTCATGGAGGTGTCTTGCCTGATCTCGCAGCCAGCGAACATCCCCGTGTCCACGATGTAAGGACAGACCAGAGTGGTTTTGATGCCGTCCAAACCCTCTACCTGCAGCTCATGGGTCAATGACTCATGGAAACCGACAGCCCCAAATTTACTGGCACAGTAGTCCTGGAAGGTGGAAAGAGAAAGGGGGGTAAATGTCATTCCAGTCACTTATTTTATCATCAATAAATACACTCCATACTGTAAAGGCCATTGTCATCTACAGAAGTTCTCCAATCTCACCTCCACACAGGCTGTGCTGAAGAGACCCAGGGCACTCGCTATGGTCACTATGTGTCCATGGTTCTTAGCTTTCATCTGAGGCAGGAAGGCTTTGGTCATCTATTGTATGAGAGAAACACACACACAATCAGTCATTAGCGAACTATGCAGGGAACTATGAGGATCCATAATTCATGTAGTGCGCCCCACTCTGATCTGTAGCCAAGCATGCATAAGCCAACCAGTCGGCTGGTTCTGTAAATTCTAGGGTGGGCCAGTTGTCACACAGTAAAGTCAAATATAAGAGGATGATGTGATATGGGAGCTTATTCCTTCATTCCTTGGAACATGAGACTGAAGTTAAGAGGATCATATTGAGAGAATCACATTCCTAATTGGAGGTCACATTCTTTCATGATTGGAGGTTTAGCTAGTGCCTAATAAAGAACGCGATAGAGAAATCAAGCTGACATCATAAATCGCTCTTTTTTGGACATTTGCCTTCATGTCCTGAGGTGGTGTCCGCTTTCAGGCTGATGCGCTTCTCATCACACCTCAGTGAGCAAACACAGGCAGCTCAACAGTGGCGCGTTAAATCAGACCCCACGTCATTCGTTCGAGGCTTTAGTTTATGTTACAATATTCATATCATACATATTTCTTTCTTTTTAAGATGCAAAAGCAATTCGTAATTTGGTGTTTTTGAACCTCACCCAAAACAGCGCATGGCAGTTCACCAAAAGAGTCCTCTCGAGCAGCTCATCCGGACAGTCCAGCAGCCTCCGTCCGGATACCACCCCCGCGTTGTTTACCACCATAGTGACGTCCCCTACCTCGCGTCGGACCAGCTCCGCTGTTTCATAAATGTTCTGCCGGCGCGCAAGGTCCACAGTATAGGTGTGCACCTTGACACCCAGTTCCCGAGCAAGTTTAGCGGTCTGTTCGTTGGCATCAGTATTACAGTCCCAGAGAACAAGATGCGCCCCTTCTTTGGCGAACTCCAGAGCGAACAAACGACCCAGCGCCCCCCCGGCCCCTGTGATTAGACAGAGCTCTCCATCAATGCACTTCAACCGCGGCCGTATGACAGTCTGGACTATGGCACTAATGATGGAGATAGTTACATCTATGAGCATCAAAACTAGGTCTACTAGCACAATCATGCTGCTCTATTTTACATGCAGGTTGAGAATCTAGTATTAGCTTTATGGGTCAGGATACAGAGGGCAACGCAAACAAGACCGTCAAGCTTTGGCTATTTGTTGTTGTTCCATGCGACCTGGGATTGGATGGACATTTTATGTAACTTCAAGCCATGGGATTACGATGACTACTGGTGGGCACCAATTGAAAAGCTTTTGTCTGATTACAGTAGGATTGACTACCCAACTCGTGAGCATGCAGTAGCGGTCTAGGCCTACTGATCTTACTGGTTACAGTAGGATTGACGACCCAACTCCGACTCGTGAGCAAGACAAAAGCTTTTCTATTGGTGGCTACCAGAAGTCACCCTGTCCCATGTCATAGCGTTTTAAGTAATTATGAATACTCCATTATTATTAACGAGTTATAAAATGGAGATCAAGCATCACCGTCAAGTAACAGGAGTCATATATATATATATAATATGCCTCAATGTAAGAATTCGTCACATGATGTTTTATGGCATCTTATAGCCTTTCATAATTAAAATAACATGGAAATGTAGACCAATGCTTCCCACTCATGTAATCACAAAATCATAACTACCGAAACGGTTTGGTTGCCAGGGTTGTTTATCCCCCTTCTACAGGTCTTTTTTGCCCTTTACTGTAGGCTACTACATCGTTTGGACAGTAAACACAAAGGAAAACCAAAAGTTAATTGACATTATTTATATGCACATTAGTTTATTTACCTTTGCAAAGCATCAGTTGACCTTAAGTGATGCAATTGAAGCACACATTTATACCAAATGTAATTCCCTTTAAATTATGAATGTTATGATTTGCATACATCAGGTTAATATGAATCATGTACATGATATAAAAAGAGGCTGTAACTCAAGTGTCCATTTTATTTCTGTATAAATGAAGTGCACTGCAACAAACAAAATGTACAGAAAACAAAGTACTGTATGAATACGTTGCATTATTTGAGCTTGTATCATGCAAATGCCCCTTTATTTAAAAGAGGATGATACAATTACGCATTTCCCAATGCAGAATCTCATCATGAAAATATCTAGTAGGAATTACAAACTCAAAATCCTTTTGAGTTTAACATTGTTTAACATCCTCACCCCTGACCCTGACCCAGACTCCAGAGCAGATGCGGGGTCCTTCAAGTCTAAACAAAGAAAAAAGGATGCATGAGTTAACTAGAACCACAATTAAACAAACTATGAAAAGGATTAACTACATGTGCTCAGATTTATTTGGCTTTGAAATCAAAAGATAGCCAACATAGTCGATCTGATGGGGAAAAAAGTCTAGTCATCACCGACACCATGTCAGTTATTGCGTGTAAAACCGTTAGACAAAGAATCAGAATAAGAAGAATCAGAATGGGATTTATTGGCCATGAAAGTTTGCACAGTCAAGGAATTTGCTTTGGCAGGAAGGTGCATACAATAAACATATAGTATCCTTAAATTTAAATATGTGGACTGTCTATACTATATAACTAAACTATACTAAAGTGGAATTATATTTAAAATAAAATATACAATAAAATATAAGTTGCCTAATTTACAATATAAAAATACAAAAAATACAAATATGACAAAAAATACAAATGTACAAGATGCAGTAATGTAGTGCAGAATATTAGAGTCATTAAGTAAAGTCAATAAGTCAGTGTGAACCCTGGCCTGTTGAAGAGGCCAAAGCAGAAGGGAAGAAACTGTTTTTGTGTCGAGAGGTGTTGGTCCTGATGGACCGCAGCCTTCTGCCGGAGGGGAGTGACTGAAACAGGGAGTGTCCAGGGTGGGAGGAGTCAGCCAGCAATGGCATACCTCAGTTGCCCCATCTTTGTTAGTTTCGGGAGACCTTGCGCTCGCTCAGCAGATCTGCAAAAGAAAACTGGATGAGACCACACTCCTACAAGTGCTACAAAGCTACTGTTGTGGCTGGCTGATGTGTCAGACTACATTGGCTTAAAATAGTCAAAGAAGTCAACAGGGTCGATCTGTTGGGGAAAAAAGATTAGTCATCATACACTCAGCAGCAAGTCCAGACAGGGGATAACATGCTGTTATTCTGTAAACATTTGATAGTACCTTCAGAGAAGGTGGCCAACTTCGGATTCCAACAATGGTCATCGATTTGACGGAAAATACCTGAAGGATAAAAAGAGGGTTGATGAGATCGATGGCCAAGTAGTCAGTCAACTGTTGAGGGGGCGGGGGACACATCACAATTCAATGCTATGTGCCTCCTTTGATCACATCTACAGAAATCAGCCATGCAGCAAAATAAGTGCAACACAAAATCAAGTAAAGTCATGAAGGCATTTACTTATACCAAGGTCAATGTTTATAGGTAGTTTACTCAGTACTCACCATAATCTGTTCATATGTTATTCCATGGAGTAGTTCAGTCAGGATCAAAGGCCTAAAATAAATGAAAGTAACACATTAGGTGTATAATTCTCATGTGGTTGAATATGCAAATAAGAGTACTTGGTGATTCAGTCCATTTGGCTTAAGTTTCTGGTTAGTCAACACTGTCGATATGATGGGGAAAAAAGTTTAGTCATCATAATCACCAATCACACTAGTTGAACGTAAAACAATTGAGAACTCACCGGCTTCATACTTGGTGCCTCACGTGGCATGGCGTTGGGGTTCACCATAATCTTTGAGCGTGTACGCCAACGTCACAAGTCTGGTGAAAATACATTCACTTTCACCGGTATGATCTGTGAATGATATGAATGAGCGTAGTATAAATACATGTGTAGCAGGCAGAGCATCGATCTAAAAGAGCTGCTTGAAGCACGTGGGAAAGTGGTTAGCTAGCGAATCCACAGCTTCAAGTACCAAGCCATTCAAATTCACGATAGGTTATTTTATCTGGGGAGCAAGGACGAGTTAAACACGCGGTCCGTCTACGAGCTAGCCGTTAAGCATGTCTTACTAACATCATTGAATCAAGACAACTCATTAAAAGTACGAAAACGTTGTTTAAATCGACATGTAATTATATTCCGGTCCATCTACTTGCCGTGATATATTTGTAGTAATTTTGAGTAACTAAGAAATCTCTGTAATAGCCGGTAGGTCATCGGGCCTGGTCTGTAGCCAGATCCAGCTTGTAGTGCTTGTTCCAGATCTTTCGGCGCAGAGTCGCCCATTGTGTTGGGGCAGCCCTGCTTCCTAGAGCTGGGTCTATCTTTGCCTCCACTGGATTATACTCAGCCACGGAACAGACGAGAATAGTGGCGGGAGGCTGGACGATAGCTAGGTTATTTTGACCATTAAGTAGACTGATATAACAAAGAATACGTCTTATGTTGGAGTCTTCATGTTCAGAAAGTCACCTTAGTTGCCCCATCTTTGTTAGTTTCGGGAGACCTTGTGCTCGCTCAGCAGATCTGCAAAAGAAAACTGGATGAGACCACACTCCTACAAGTGCTACAAAGCTACTGTTGTTGCTGGCTGATGTGTCAGACTACATTGGCTTAAAATAGTCAAAGAAGTCAACAGGGTCGATCTGTTGGGGAAAAAAGATTAGTCATCATACACTCAGCAGCAAGTCCAGACAGGGGATAACATGCTGTTATTCTGTAAACATTTGATAGTACCTTCAGAGAAGGTGGCCAACTTCGGATTCCAACAATGGTCATCGATTTGACGGAAAATACCTGAAAGATAAAAAGAGAGTTGATGAGATCGATGGCCAAGTAGTCAGTCAACTGTTGAGGGGGTGGGGGACACATCACAATTCAATGCCATGTGCCTCCTTTGGTCACATCTACAGAAATCAGCCATGCAGCAAAATAAGTGCAACACAAAATCAAGTAGTCATTTACTTATACAAAGGTCAATGTTCATAGGTAGTTTACTCAGTACTCACCATAATATGTTCATATGTTATTCCATGGAGTAGTTCAGTCAGGATCAAAGGCCTAAAATAAATGAAAGTAACACATTAGGTGTATAATTCTCATGTGGTTGAATATGCAAATAAGAGTACTTGGTGATTCAGTCCATTTGGCTTAAGTTTCTGGTTAGTCAACACTGTCGATATGATGGGGAAAAAAGTTTAGTCATCATAATCACCAATCATACTAGTTGAACGTAAAAGTTAACAATTGAGAACTCACCGGCTTCATACTTGGTGCCTCACGTGGCATGGCGTTGGGGTTCACCATAATCTTTGAGCGTGTACGCCAACGTCACAAGTCTGGTGAAAATACATTCACTTTCACCTGTATGATCTGTGAATGATATGAATGAGCGTAGTATAAATACATGTGTAGCAGGCAGAGCATCGATCTAATAGAGCTGCTTGAACCACGTGGGAAAGTGGTTAGCTAGCGAATCCACAGCTTTAAGTACCAAGCCATTCAAATTCACGATAGGCTATTTTATTTTATCTGGGGAGCAAGGACGAGTTAAACACGCGGTCCGTCTACGAGCTAGCCGTTAAGCATGTCTTACTAACACCATTGAATCAAGACAACTCATTAAAAGTACGAAAACGTTGTTTAACTCGACATGTAATTATATTCCGGTCTATCTAGTTGCCGTGATATATTTGTAGTAATTTTGAGTAACTAAGAAATCTCCGTAATAGCCGGTAGGTCATCGGGCCTGGTCTGTAGCCAGATCCAGCTTGTAGTGCTTGTTCCAGACCTTTCGGCGCAGAGTCGCCCATTGTGTTGGGGCAGCCCTGCTTCCTAGAGCTGGGTCTATCTTTGCCTCCACTGGATTATACTCAGCCACGGAACAGACGAGAATAGTGGCGGGAGGCTGGACGATAGCTAGGTTATTTTGACCATTAACTAGACTGATATAACAAAGAATACGTCTTATGTTGGAGAGTCTTCATGTTCAGAAAGTCATGTTTTACTGTAGCTTACTATAAACGTCTCGATATAGCTCAAACGAATAATTTTCTAACTCACCGTTCACTTCGCTGACTGCAAATCAAAAGAACGCCTTTTACTGCTGTGAGAGTTCTTCAATCTGGTTTAATTCACCAATAAGGTGGAGCCTACTCAGGCGCAACCAATAGCTGCATTCAGTAGGACAACCAATTCCGAAGAAGGAGAGTAGTTGCATTGTGGGATTCGTTGTTTTCAAACGGCCAACAAACACATTCACACGTGATCTCAGTGTTGTGGAGGTTGCATATTCTGTCTGATCCCCCCATTCGTAACACAATTGTATGGAAACTTTGATAACACAATATGCATAGAGTAGAGCCTATGCTACATATTTGTTTTTTTAATGTATAATATATTTCTTTATCTGTTGGTTGGTTGGTGCCTGATCTCATTAATAAACTTTTGTTTTGTTTGAAATGCTATTTTCCTGGTGTCATATTCTTCTGTCCAACAACAGGGAATGTAAGGCCAGTCATCTTTACATAATATAGGCCTAATATGAATATTAAATAATACACATAGATGTAGCCAGAAGGTGAGACATGCAGCAGTAAGTCATTTGTACAAATACAGTAAACTAGCAAGAATAAACAATTTATTCATGCAAATAATAATTCAAATGTTGCTATTGTAAATAGCTATTTTCAAGTTATTTGCAGTACAGTAAAGTAATCCAGAGTAAACAGAGGGTGCAGCGTCTAATCCAGGTCAGAAGCAGTTTGTCTAATCCAGGTGAGAAGCAGTTTGTCTAATCCAGGTCAGAAGCAGCTCGTCCACAGCCACAGATGAGTCCACTCTTCACAGCCCTCCATGCCCTGCGTAGAAACCCTCTCACGCCTTTCTTGGAAGACTTGCAGGGTCCCTCTGGAAGGTTTATAGGAAAATATTGTATTTAACTTTCTTACTAATTTCCTTCTGGATCAATACAAGTAATTGTATGACATTTTGCCATTGTTTAGTGTGCCTGCTTTCAAAAAGAAAGGTATTTGAATGTGAGTGAATGACTCACTGGTTGAAAGGCTTGGTTCCTCTCCAGTGGGCATAGTTTTGCCACTGATATCAAAGTCAGGGAAGTTTGTTCCAAACTGTACAGAGAAAAACAACAATATTTAAAACATCAGTACAAGCTTTGATGTGAAAAAAAGTACTGTATGCATACTTTATTTAGAGTAGAGTGCTTACCGTGGCTTTTTCCACCTTCACCTCCGTTCCAAAAGCTGATACGAGGTCAACTGGGCTGTGATTAAAGCAGTTGCTTACAGAAGGGGTCCAGTGATTGAGGAGGTTTTCAACAACCATGCTGGAGACCATAAAGCACAGCTCCTCGTCCTCGATAAAGGCATCGATATCAAGAGAACGTTCTGACCGGAACGCCTTTGTGTACTCAGCAAAGAGCATATCTCCAAGCATATAATCCATCTCCCCCATGTCTTGTTCAGAACAGGGCAGATTCAACAGAGCCTGATGGAGAGCTTTACTCTTCAGTGTTTTGGCCCACAGTTCCTGGATAAAAGCCCAAAGCTGCTGCGACAAGCAGAGGTGCTTCCTTATATCTTCACCCAACATCGATACGGCAGGGTTGACAGGGAATATGTTACTCACTAATCTGTCAATGGTGTGCAGAAATAGAGCATCGCGGACAGTTCCAGTGGATGCCAAGGTCCAGTAGTCCTCAGCATTGGGACTGTCTACCCTGCAGTGCTCTCCACAGTCACCAGGGGTCACAGAGTAGCCTCCAGAGAACAAGCTGGAGTCTCCAGAGATCAAGGCCCTCACAATGAGGCAGGCAATGTCTCTGGACACCATCTGGGTCTTAGAAGAGACACTGGTCTGCAGGATCTTCTTGGAGCCTGAGCGCTGTGCTAGCTGGTCGTAGACAGAGTCCACAATCCTCTGTACTTCGGCGGGCTCCAAAGAGAAGCTGGCCTTTCTCTCGCTGCTGCTCACTGACATCCCTAGGACCGCAGACAGGTGGTTCTCCAGGTCAACCAGAAAGGGACTGTCAGGCAGGATTAACGAGACTACCCTGCTGGGTGCATCAGCGAATATCTTAACCAGCAGTTCGGCCATGATGGTGTTCAGTGTGGCAGAATCCATCACTGGAATATCTGCATGGCAGACAGGGGACTTCCTGTCAAGGAGGGACTTGACATCCTGGACACCGCAGGAGTGTCTGCTGAGCAGAGGGCCAGTCCAGCCAAAGGAGGGAAATCTGTTCCAATCCATCAGGCTGACGACATTGATCACAATGCCGCTCAGGATGCTTCCCATCAGGGCTTCCTCTCCGACACTCAGGAGTCTCTCCAGGGCAGCGGGTCCCCCAGCCACACTCAGCAGATCTCCAAGTAACGAGTTCACAATTCTGACGCCCACAGGCTTGGAGAAGCAGATGCGAATCTGATTGGATGCTTGGAAAGCATCTGTGAAATTCCCGGTGGTGAAAAGCTCCTGCAGGGCCTTCATAATCACCCACATGACCAGGTCGACCAGCGGCACGGCCTCCTTGAAGGCGGGGTCGGTGCCTATGCTGAGTAGCAGCTCGGTGGCCAGGTCCACCACCACCACTGAGAGGCTGTGTGGACGGGATGCCGGGAGGTAGGTCAGCTCATCGAGCATGTCCACAAGAGCCTGATGAACCACGTCCAGGGTAGCAACCTCTTCTGCAAGCCGTCTCCGAGACACAGATGGGTCGCCATTTGCAACGTCCACTCTACAACAAAGAAGACAGAAACATAAAACACAACGTCAGACCAACAGCCCGGCAGCAAAAATACAAACCACAACTTTAACTTCCATAGCAGCAGAATACTATAGATACTATTTCATGTCAGACTCACTGGTTCGGTGTGGCATCAAGGGACAGTAGTGACTCCCTGACTGGCTTGATGGAGGGGCTGTTCCCATGGGAATCAGCGGAGACTGGAAACATGATCCCATGCTTCAGCTCTCTCTCCGTCTCATCAAGCTTCAGGCGAGTGTTCACTTCCCACGTCTGTATGTAAAAGAAACACCACCAAATATATCAAACCTTACAACATGATTTGCAAGCTGAAACTTGTGGTACTCCTGTGTGAGTGCAGCAGGTTCAGATACACTGGTTATTAGTTCAACAGTTATGTGTGTGCCTTTATCTCATGGCTTGCTTACCAGCTGGGCAACACAGAGATCTTTGCCTTGACTGATTTCTTTCTGAAATCTATGGATTCAATAAAGAAAAGAATGTTATCTATTTGCCCCCCAGGTCTTTCTTTTGAACCTTACAGACAAGTGATTACTGTCAAATCATAGAAGTAATGATTGTGAATAGCAATTCTTTCTCACCTGTCACTGAAAGCTGCAGTAGCCTTTGAGGTGAGCCAGGACTTCATGTCCTCAGTGGTGACATGAGGGGGAATTTTCTCCTGTGCCTGCAAGGCCATGAAAGCCTTCAGGATTCTCCTCTGGAAAAAAGAAATGGTCTAGTCAGAAGATATATAGCCTACCATCTATTCACATTTGAGACGTTTGTAGCTGTTTTGTGATTTTTGACGTTTTCTGTGTTTTTATGGTTAACCTGGTGAGCGTAGTAAGTATGGTTCCAACCAAGCTGTATAGCTCTCAAGTTATCCAGGCTGGATCTACTGTCGGAGCAATCGGCCTACAATTTGAAAAGTTGTTGATCAGAACCAGCTAATTATTATACATAACATTGTTAAAACATTTTATATTTGCAGAAATATATCTCACCCGACGAGATCCTATCTCGTGCGACATCGAACTCATGAACTCGTGTAAGATATATAGCTAAATAACTGTGTAAGAGCAAAATGTTGGTCGTATTCGTTTCTGCTTGTCGATGAAATGATGTTTGATCAAATTCTAACATTTAATAGAATGCATTTTAGAATGGTTTCATTGTGACATTCATAGATATATATATATATCTATGGTGACCAAAACATTTGAATGATAATATGATGTCACTGGCGTAGCTACTTAGCGCCACAAAGTTACGTTAGTTGTTTATTGTTGTTTATAAATACAGGCGATGACTGTCGTTTAGTTTCGTAAATATAGGTATTATCTATAGACGCATTAAACAAGTTAAAAGTGTGCAAATGTGTCAAACAGTATGCACTGCAGTATTTTACCTTTGCAAACTGTATAGAAGACATTTAATATACAGGCATAAGCCAGCAGTAATACAATACTTACATTTAGATCAACTATTCAACTAGTTTGTGACTATAGTCTATAGGCCTATCTTGAGTTAAAGTAGACTTTACTCAGTGATATCAGTTCATTTAATCCAAGAAGTTTGCCTTTGTTTTTTGTTTTTGGTGGTAGAAGATAGACAACCTCTCTCTAATGGATTACAAAAAAAAACATAATACAGAGAACAAAATAGAAAGAAAGAGTCTCAAGTTCTAGCAATAAACTCTTGTAGTAAGGTCCAAATAAACAGATTAGGGGTCATGAAGACAAAGCCATAGGCCTAGAGAACACACTCCTGTATTATAGATGGAGGCAGGAAGAAAGGAAGAGGCTGTTTGTATGAACATAACCAAGTTAGAGAAGAAGATTGAGTTGATGGCCAGACATCCAGTTGGAGAAACGTTTGTATTTTCATTATCGCTGAAGGAGTTGGAGTAGTCACATAGAGAGACGGACGAGAAAGTATGGGTTTCTGACAGCATGAGAACAGGAAGAAATACATTTTTGTTCAAGAATGAAAACCGCTTAACTACACACTGACCCTAACATGCTTCAAGTCCAGTTGTTGTGGCTCTAATAATCTGATACTAATTTCAGTTATGTTTTCTTTAAAGTTTCTCATGTATTTGATTACAACACTGACCCCTACACTTGCAACAATTCCTCTCGATGCTCTTTACCACTGTTATATAAGCCATCAGCCCATCTGATTGTGACTGAGTCATACAATGATTTGGCAGAACATGATAGCAAGCTAAATAAAAAGGATGATCTCATGGTGGCCAGCATTGCACTGCTATTGCACTACGACTCACCTGAACTCCCTCCCTAGAACACTAGAGGGCACTAGACACCAACCTTACACCCTACTTTGGCCTGGTTTAAAAGAAGTACTAGTAGTAGTAATTTCTTAATAGTTAGGATAAAAGTCTTTACTTGTCAACTTACTTTATATAATCAATTGTAATTCTGATATTTTATAGCAAAACAATCTAAAGGGCTATTAAAAACTGAGACAGTAAGACCCAACCATTTGTTGATCAAATATATTTATTTCCTGTTGCTGAACCATTGAAATTCATGGATTCAGTACCCAACCATTTGTTGATTAAACACAAACAATAAAAGATTGGTAACTTTGAACTCATTCATAAATCAAGTAGATCCTTCTTGCTCACGTTGCACTGTGGCTGGTTTCCTGTTTCCTGTGTTCTGAAACAGTGTAAATGATACAGACACAGCAGGGACACAAATGTGCCCCGGCTGAGAATTAGATCAATGCCGATCCCTCCATCTCTCCTCAAACTCCATTCCATTCCACTCGGAAGTGTTTGCCTGTTTGATGTTGCCTGATAACTGACAGCCGATAGCAGGGCAATAAGTGGTCTCCGCCAGGCTGTGTCCTTGGGGATGTGAATGGAGAGAGAGAGACTCAGTGTGTGGTCACTCTCTCTGATATGTTTGTGTGTTGGTGACTCACCGCCAGCCTCCTGCCAGGGCGGCTGGCTTCTGCTAACCTCAGAGGCACATGGCTGTCTGTGATCCAGTAACTGTGAGCTGTCCCAAACATGACTGAAGTGGTGGACCACAGGCATGCAAGTGGAAAAGGGTTGTCAACTTTCCTCCAGATACAAAAGACGCGGAACAGGTTAAAGTGAAAACAGAGACTGTACACACACACACACACACACACACACCCCTCTCTAACATAATGCTGACACACATATTGACACATTACTGTAGGCTGGCTCGTGATTCAGCTGTCTCCAAGAACAGCTCAATGGAACATATTGTTATTTTCCAACTGGCACTGTTGAGCTATTATGGAAAAATTGTGTGTTTAAGTGAATGGGAATGTGTGTGTATGTCTCTCTCCTCTTGGATATCTCTCTCTCTGTATCTCTCTCTCTCTCTCTCTCTCTCTCTCTCTATCTCTCTCTCTCTGTATCTCTCTCTCTCTCTCTCTCTCTCTCTCTCTCTCTCTCTCTCTCTCTCTCTCTCTCTCTCTCTCTCTCTCTCTGTGTATGTGTGTCCCTGCTACCATAATACATGACCAGTATATTGAATTACTGGAGCAGCAGAGCATCTGTTGGTCCATTGTGTGCGAGGACAGACCAGCTAACTGACTCCTCCCACTTCAGTTTCCCTGCATAGATTCCTCCTCTTAGGGTTTAGGGTGGACATTATCCTAAAAACTGGTGGGTATTGTTAGTTCAGAAAAGTGAGCTTATACAGTCACAGCATCAGTCACCTGGACCTGAATAGAGAAACACTTAACCCATCTGCAGCCCACCCTCCCCTCAGGTGTTGTCATTACCCAATCACACCCTCGTACCCACAATAACAACGAAACACACACACACAAACCTTCATTGAGCAGGATACAGTTACAGAGCTATGTTTAGTGCAGAAAAGAGATGGCCAAGTTGGCCGAGGGATGGCCAATGTGAGTTCCTGGAGCTGGAGTTCATCGGGTCCCGCCACCCTCCTGGTGTTAGTCAGCGTGATGTCAGCCAAACAGACGGCTCCTCTTACTGGAAGCAGTCCGGGCAGCTGCATCACCTGCTTCTGGTCCGTTAGATGATGCCTTGGCAGGAGAAACAGGCTAGTTCTGCCTGACGTAATGAACTGATTCATATCAAATCCTCCCTGGACTCCCCTCTCTCTCTGCCGCCGTACCATTCCCTGTCTGCCCCTTCCCTCCCTGCCTCCCCCTTTTCTTCTCTCCCTATCTCCCAGTAAGGGTGTTCATAATAAACACTCAACACCAGCACGTTCAAGGCAGCGAATGAGGACGTATTAGATTGGTTTAACTAACCACAAAGAGGACCCTTTGACAATAGAATATGTGTTTAAATACTGGGTCTTGGCAGTTGATTTTCACAGTCAATTGCCATCCAGGTAAAGGTAATGAAATTCCCCTTTAAACATTATCAGAGCTGATAGCGTTATTTGTCATGGCAGCCTTATCAGTTCGATAGTGAGCTGCCAGGGTAACCAACTTGTGACCACTCAAAGGCAGGCGTGGGTAACCAAATGTGACCTCAGTATCCTCCAAGAGTTTATTTTCAGTGCCTAATGTGACATTGAGAGAAAGAGCATAAAGAAAAAAGAGAAGCACTTAAGGACTAGAGAGAGAGAGAGCGGGGGCTGGTACATAACAGCATCAGCTGACCTGCTTCCTCCCAGCAGCAGCGCTCCTTGCTCAGGACTGTGTGTTTTTACAGTCACCTGTTTCCCACCGCGGGACTGCTTTTGTTCTAATGTGATCGGTGAGCAAGAGGTTGTCCGGATGTTGTTTGATTCAACGTTATAGAGATAAGCTGCATTCTAAAGACCCGGACGTTTGTCCAAGGTGTGGTCCCAGTGTTTGCCAGGAGGTTTATTTCTTTCCTCACTGCTCAAGATGAAACAAAGCGCAACAGTCCCATGAAATTCTCTCTTACAGTTGGACACAACTGGGCAATAAAATATCTCTTTCATCTGGCGCTACGCCGGCAACACTCCTAATCTAGAGCCATAAAACTGATTTATGATCAGATCATGATGCACTTGTGTGTGTGTGTGTTTTTGTGTGGGTTTGTTATGTGTACAGTCTGTTCAGTGAGCTGTGGAGTCTTGGACGGAAGCCTTTTTCGTCCTCCTGTAACAAGGTAAACAAAGGCAGGTTTCCAGGGCACAAGGTTTTCCCGCCAAACGTCCACTGCTCTGGTTCTCTCTGTCCACCCTCACCATGACAACGGCCGTCTTGTGTTGCAGGAAGCCACGTGAGGGGCAGTGCTCCAGAAATAGAGCTGAAAACACACTCACACACACACACACACACACACACACTCAGGGCAACAAAAAGCTTCAGTTCATTGTGTGACAGAGACCTTAATGTGACCTCCATTAAAACAATTGTTAGGGAGACGTTGTAAGGGTGGACAAAGCTATATTTGTGTGTTTATTAACAAACATGTGCTGCTATGTCCTGGTCTCAACACTAGATGTCCTCGGTAGGTTTCCTCAGAGTTCATTCTTCTCCATATGTGTGTCTGTGTCAAGGGGTTGCCCAGGACAGGAGCATGGAAATACAGTTAAATGTCTCACCTACTCTCCTCCTCCAATCACATACCTTGTAGGATATACTAGGAACTACTTCCCCAGCTCCTGCTACGGCTACAGCAAGAGAGGATTACTGACCAATGACTCATCTATCTGGACGCCAAAACAAAAGAAAGCAAGAAACTAATATGGTCCTTCGGTTACACTGACCAGCAGTATTTTCAATGAGCTATACAGTACATTGTGTTTTTGTTTCCGTTAAACCGTTAATATTTCCGCCTGTATTGGTGTTTATTCATGGGTAGTGTTTGGTTTCTGTGCCCAGCACTGAGTGCCAGCGGCAACTGAGTTCTGAACTCAGCGGGGCGGGTTGTTTTCGGTCACGGTGCCATAGCAATAGCCTCACTGACCTTTTGTACTCTAATCTGCCGACTGTGGCCCGAAAGCCCGCGAAGCAGCAGCCAATCAGGGGCCAGCGCTGGGGAAAGGGAGAGAGAGAGAGGGTAAGGTTGGGAGAGACAGAGAGAGAGAAAGGGAGAGTGAGTGAGAGAAAGTGAGAGAGAGAGAGGGAGAGGAATGGGAGCAAGAGAAATCGAGTGAGAGATAAAAAAGAAAGACAGAGGGAAAGAGGGAGTAAGAGAGAGAGAGAGAGAGAGAGTGAGAGAGAGAGAGGGAGAGAGAGAGAGAAAGAGAGAGAGAGAGAAAGAGAGAGAGACAGCAGCTGAGGGGGACTGCTGCGTGGCAACTTACAGTTGAGACAAAGACAGCGCCTGTTTCCCGCCACAGAGAAGCCTGGTTGGCCCAGTGCCAGGCCCACATTCCTCCTCCTGGCCTCTAAAGAACCAGAAGAAGGGAGGGAAGGCGTGAGGGAGTGAAAGGAGGACAGGAAGCCCATAGAGGGAGATATGGAGGGAGGGAACACAGAACAGAGCGGGGAGGGAGGGAGAACAGAGAAGGACGAAAGAGAAGAACTTAACTGCTTCATCCCCGGTCTTGAGCAAACTTCCGCTTGAGTTTTTAGTTTGAATGTGCAGGGTTGAGAGAAATGACTTTCCATGATATTGGTCTAAGTCACAGGTTCCTGTGTGGTCTGCTGCCTCTCTGCTGATGTGTGACGACATTCCACGAATGTCACTGTTAATCTGTCAGTATTAGGAGTTAAAACCGTGAACACACTGGCCATTCATCCACCCCGCCGACCAAAAGTTTACGTTTTTTTTGGGTTGTTGTCTTGACTGAATCCTGAGAGGTGAGACTATACCTCCTCTACATCTGAGCACATCAACCAGACAATGGAGCCAGTTGTCAGCCTTGCTCTGGATCATCAGCAGCCCGTAGGATGAACTTGAGACATGGATGCTCTCTTCTCTCAGTCATCTAAGCAGGCAGTTTATTGGCATTTCAGTCATGAACGGTGACTTCGTGTCCAGATGCTTTGACTCTGACGGGGGAGCCGTGTTTGTGTATCAGGATGTGTGTTTGTGTGTCAATGTGTGTGGTTGTGGCTGTTTTTAGCACGTGTGGCTGTGCACATGTGTGGTCGTGTGTGTGGCCGTGAATAGGAACCATGACGTGGCCTCCACGTGCTGCAGGCTGTCAATCCAGAACGTTCACTCGGTATTCCTTCACTCGCTCACATGTAACGCCGCCGTGTGATCTCATGGACAGGCCTCGCTGAATAACGACGACCTGATCGCTATCTTCCCGCTCTACAAGTCGGGAGCTGTCGTCCTCCTCTCTCCTGTTCCTTCCTCACCCTTTTACTGGAGCACCTATCAACACTCCCCCAAGTTTCCCACCAGAGAAGGCCCTCGGCTCAGTCAGCCCTGCATGTAAGAGGCCCTGCAGGTGAGGCTATCTTGCGACCTACCCCTCCTCCCACGCTCCCTCCCACGCTCCCCCCCCTTCCCCGTCCTCCTTCTCTCGCTTTCCCCTCCCTCCCCGAGACTTTAAAGAACTCAAAGAGGCCCCGTTAGCGTCAGGTCTTCAGGGCTCAGCTAGACACTTCACGTGACTGCCTCACACACGTTGATGCCAAAGAGAGCCTCAATGGAATGTGGAAGCGGCTCAGTTGCATCACCGTGAATGGCAGTTGAGGCCCAAGAAGGGTGTGTGTGTGTGTGTGTGTGTGTGTGGGAGAGGAGAGCTCTGTGCAGACCCAGTGTGTGCCCTAACCCCTCTCTTCCTCTCCCCTCTCACCTGTCTTAGCTAACGCTGCTCTGGGGAATGCCTGATTTAAGGGTTTAGTGTCCTTCGACCACAGTAACTCACCTAGCTGACATACACACACACATACACACAAACACACTCACATACACACACAAACACACAAACACACAAACACATAGACAAACCCTGCAGCAGACATCATCTGATGGCACAGGACTGGGTGGTCCTCTCATGTACCAATCAAATCATCATATAGATGGGCTAATGAGCCTGGACTGACATTTCACAATGATCTGTAGTTTTCTGAATCCACACAGCCATTTTCAAAATATTCGGAATCTACTAGACTGTTGGTCAGACACCACCTGTTAGGGTCCATTACCAGCTGGTTCAACTGTCAGTGAGTCTGAGGAGTGGACACAGGAGGACCTTGCCTGGCCTAAGTTAACGGCCTGTTCACGGGGTTTTGAAGCACAGTAGTACCATAGACAAATAACTAATTGGACGGTTCTGGTCAATGCTCCACCCACTTCCTGTTTATATCCAAATACCGATACAGATAATACACACAAGGACAACACTTGTACGTCCAACTCCATGCCGTGGTCCACAAGTGATACTTAACGAGTGAGGAAGCTTGTTCACCAAGTACAGACCCACATGGAGATGTAGAGAGAGGGGGGCACTACAGGGAAGTTGGACTTGTCAACCCAGTAGTAGGTTTTATGGGTCATGGCACCCACCCAACTTAGAGACCTCGGGACCACGTCTGCGCTGACCTGGCAGCAGCCCAAACGAAGGAGGTCAATGACAGGTAGTTGATTGGTGGCTGATTGATCTGGGCTGTGTCATGTCAGAGCGACTGGTGAGTCACCTCTGGTGGGTGTCCTGGTGTCCCGGCGTGTGCAGGTGTCTGGGCTGTGTCATGTCAGAGGGACCGGTGAGTCACCTGTGGTGGGTGTCCTGGTGTCCCGAAAGCCCCCCCCCTCGGAAGCCCCCCCCGGAGGCCTCCCCGGTCCTCATGCTGTCCTGCTGACGCTGATGCCTGGGGGCAGGGAGCACGACTCCCCAGGGAAACTCAACAGCCGTGAGTGCGTGTGTGTGTACGTGTGTGTGTGCGTGTGTGTGTTTCCTCCTGAAAGGAACCGCGTGAACCCTATCGTGCTCTCTCCACTGCTGACACACGCGAGCGGACTTCATACAAATACACACATCGCACGCATAGACGGAAACGCGCGGCACGTTAAGCCAAAGGGGCCACGCGTGTTTGCGGTGTGATAAGTGGGCTGACAAAGTCAGTTAGGCATTAACAGTTAGGAGATGTGGCGGGAGACAGGGAAGGTCCAAAGGACCTGAACCTGCAATTCTTCTCATTTAGCCTTGAAGTCTCTTTCATCTGGCCGCTCACACACCTGGCCTGGACGAGCCCCTTGATAAGCCCTCGACGGCCGTCACACTTGTTGCAGCTTCGGAGAACACTTTTTATTACAAATTCGTGTTACTTTAGCTTATTTTTTTCTCCCTGAAGAAGTAACATGAACGAATGAATGAATGTATAGGAATGAAAGAATGAATGAATGAATTTGGCAGCTAGACTGAAGACTGGGTGTCTCAGCCAGGCTTTCCAGAGCTCAGGGAACTTGTGCCTAAGAGCAGCGATGACAGAAGTGGTGACAGGAGGATCTTGGCCGTGTTTTCTCATGTGAGGTGATTAGCAGATGGGTCTAAGGTGTGTGATACTGAGACGAGCAGATGAGAGATACATGGTGTGGGCTGTCATACCGCATTTATATATACCTCCACTAATATAAAGGACAGCTTATATAATACAGTAGCTTCATTAGAATAGTTGCATTATCACACTGATTTCGAGGTACCCTTTTCTGTAGCTCTGCCAATGAGCATTGCCGGTTGAGGGCTTTGTGTCACGAGAGTTTCAAAATCTTGTGGGTTCTATCTGCTATCAGTGGTGCTCTCCAGTCCAAACAGTAGTTGAAGGTTACCAGATGGGTTTGAATGGTTACCCGTTGTTATTTGCTACAGAGTTGTAGTAAAACAAAATCCTCAGGGAACTGCTTCACTTCAGCCTCTGAACATTCAGTCATTAGGGTCCATTCAGATTTTATCTGACTGCCAACTCAATGATCTAAACATAATGATTAATCAACTTATGGCAAACTACCAGACAGCTATCAAAGGGTTTCCTATAGAGTGTGTGTAATTGAGTGAGTGTGTGTGTGGGTGGCCAAGTGGGTTGATGTTGGTGTGTGACTGCATGGGAGGGTAGATGTGTGTTGGGGTGTGTGTTTGTGCGCATCCCTGCGAGTGTGTGTTACAGTGAAGTTCTGCTAGCCAGATGTCCTGCTATAACCACTGTAGAGGATAATTAGTAGGCCTTGCAATGAAACAACAGCTCTCTACTAGTTAGTGTTTAGGCAGCGAGTGAACAAACACTGTCACTGAGTTCATGGTCACTGCGAGCAAGCTAGCAGGGTTGCTGCGTTCATGGTCAACGCATGGCTACGCTTGGGTCAACTTCACCTGGTCGGAAGATCAAAGAACAGAGAACAACAACAGAGAAAGGTTGGTCAGTGAGCAGACATGCACACACACACAAACAAATACACCCACACATCTGATAAACACAAAAACAAACATCTGACACACACACACACACACACGCACACATCTGACAAACACGCACGCACGCCTGAGCAAAACACACGCACACACACATCTCAGGTATCAGTGGGGCTGTGTGAGGAGGTGCGGAGAGGAGGAGGAGGAGGAAGAAGATGAAACAGTAGATGTGTGGTCTCTGGTCTCTGCCTGCTCCAGGCTGAGTCTGTCTCTGTAACTGACACTGCGTGAACTCTGGGAGATCATGTGAGGTGGGGAGCGAGCCTCTGTCAGCCTCTGTCCCAGGGGAACAGGATTGCTCCCAGGGCTCCCTCGTCACACCACCAGGGCTCCCAGGGCTCCCTCGTCACACCACCAGGGCTCCCAGGGCTCCCTCGTCACACCACCACCACGGCTCCCAGGGCTCCCAGGGCTCCCTCGTCACACCACCAGGGCTCCCAGGGCTCCCAGGGCTCCCAGGGCTCCCTCATCACACCACCACGGCTCCCAGGGCTCCCAGGGCTCCCTCATCACACCACCACGGCTCCCAGGGCTCCCAGGGCTCCCTCATCACACCACCACGGCTCCCAGGGCTCCCAGGGCTCCCTCGTCACACCACCAGGGCTCCCAGCTTCCCTCCCCTGTCCGGGCCCTCTGACTCCTCACGAGACGTTATGAACGGTTGGACGTTTGGATCGTCGATAGCTGTTTCCGCTCTCCCCGCCATAAACGCTGTATCTGATCGCAACCGTTTATGACGGGCATTGCAAAAGCAAATAGGTGTATTGTTATACGACGCACACCCACACACCCACACAAACACCCACACACACACACCCACACACTTGCTCCCAATGTCTTTTTTATGATGTGTAACCGACAGAATGAGAGAAGATGCTGTAGACATGGGGATGGCAGGCAACAAGTGTGTGTTTTGTCATGGGAGTGTTGTATCTAAGATAGCTGCTGCGTGGAGACCGCTGGGGACGGAGGGGACATGTTCGTGCCACCTGGGAGGGAACACAACGTGCTTTGGGACCTTGTGGAAGCTAACAGCGGCAACAAGCTACTCAAAATTGACAGTTAAGTCAACCAAATGAAAAGGCATGAAATGAATGGGCCTTAACCCTAACACAAACTCCACATCTCATTTAACCCCCACACACACATCCCCCCACCCACACACACACACACAACTCTCCTTCAAGGCCTACACCGCTGAAGATACCACATGTACACATTCTATATTCTGTATAGGATATAGGCATAAGAATGCATGGCTTATTCACCAACATTGAAAATGTCTGATTAATACTAACATATGCACATCTCTGGTATGGGTTTGCAAGCTCTATTCTACACAGCAAGCATATATCAGCTACATTTATTATCATGCACATCTCCCCAGTAAAATCAATATCGGATATCTGAGGCCTGACATGTCTAGAAGGAGTGGGTGTGTGTGTGTGTGTGTGTGAGAGAGAGAGAAAGATAGAGGAGAGAGATATAGATAGAGAGAGAGAGAGAGAGAGAGAGAGAGAGAGAGAGAGAGCGTATTGGTGTCCTGGGTTAGGATATTTGACCCCAAAAGAGAGAAGAGGAGAAAGACTACATGTCGGAAATGGTTGAGGGGTAGAGAGAAACAGAGAGAGAGTTAGAAAGAAGAGAGAGCTCAAACTAGAAAGAGAAGGGTGCTTTTATTGGCGTTATATCTCAGTTCAAAGACTGAGACTGTGTGGCGGTGTGGGTTGTCATGGTGATGTACTGATCAACGACAGGTCCCCATGTTATCGTACTCTCCAAACCCACTATTACACATGTGTAAGCATGTGTGTGTAAACATGTATGTGTTTAGGTGTGTAGGCATGACTTGTGTGTGTAAGTGTGTGTGTGCGTGCGTGTTTGTGCAGGTGTCTGAGTGCTTCTCCTTATCTCCCCAGGTAAACAGGGACAGCTGGGACTTTGAGGACTCCTGATTAACGGAAAGTCCTTCAGTTGTTGAGTCACCTCGTTAAACAGAATGTTGCCAAACCTTCACCAATACAAAGCCATGGTATATCACTATAAAACCTGAATGCCGGCAGGTGTTTGCGTATTTATCACTGGCAGTCATAGGAATTTGGGACCTAACCCTAATATATAAGAGATTCCTTCTCCACCAGTGTGCTATGTGGTACTAAGCACTGCACTGATGGACAGTGGACAGCTGTGAATACCTGCCCTGTTGCACAGGAACGTCCCTGGTACAAGCCCACAGGTACAGCTGGTAAGAACACATTCATCATATCCACCAAAGCACAGGTTGACTTCCATCCTCAAGGCTTCCATCCAAGGTCGTTCATCAGAAGTCGATGACTGTCACTGATATGAATCTGTGAGGCGTTTCCTGAACGCTGTCTCATCTCCGATCCGCTGTATCCTATTGGGGGCCTTGGGGAATAATATTGGTGCGATGTGGCTTTCGGAAACCCCCCACGCTGAACGCTATCACCCATTTAGGCCTTAGTGTTGCCTGCCGACCACTAGGGAGCATCGCTCTAACAGTGAGCCATCAGCCATGGGAGCAGACCACAGCTGGGATCGTGCCTGTCAGTATAATCTGGTTCCTCAGGTTTGGAGGACACAGCGGAGCATGCTGGTACAGGGAGGCCAAAGCGATGGCAGCCTTCCCCACAGGACGACTGATGGAGACGGGTGTGAGAGAGGTTTAGAGCACCCCACCCAGGCTTTGGTGTGCTGCAGTTTACACAGCAGTTAATCCCCTGGGGCTCTCTCTGTCTCTCTCTCTCTCTGTCTCTCTCTCTTTCTTTCTCTATGTCTCTCTCTCTCTCTTCTCTACCATCACTCCCTCACTCCCTGTCTGTTGAGAAATACAAATTCAACAGCGTTTCACAATCTCCCGCTTTCTTCCCCCGCTCCCGGCCCTCTCCACTCCCACTCGTGTGGGAAAACGTTTCAGGACATCAAAAGCCCGCAGAAAGAAGGAGTGTTCCCCCCTCCTCCTCCTGTCCACCTTCTTTTCTGCTCTACCTGAAAAAAAAGTTCCTCTTTGAGAGAAGAATTTCCTAGAAACTGACCTTCGTTGGAAATCATTCAACTCTTTATCACCCTGCTGCAGCCCGGACACACAGACAATCCTCTGGCTGTGTGTGCTGGGTTGAAGGTTCACAGGTCAGGGGTCAGGGGTCAGGTGATACTGTGTACTCTGGGTACCTTGCTCCACCCTCTTTCGATGTGAGTGGTGGACTCAAGAGAGATTGGAAGGATTGATGGCTTTCATCACCACAACGCTGTTACTTTTCTCTGGTCGTGTATCTTCATGTACAATCCAGACTTCATTGAAAGTGTTTAAGGGGTACAGTATAAAGTATTTAGGGGGTATAGTATAAAGTGTTCAGTATTCAAGGGGTATAGTATAAAGTATTTAGGGGGTATAGTATAAAGTGTTCAGTATTCAAGGGGTATAGTATAAAGTATTTAGGGGGTATAGTATACAGTGTTCAGTAGTGCAGAAGGGTGTAGGTTGTTGTAAACATTTGTTTGCCTTGACGAGAGTGATGGAGACCATGCGCTTATTTGACAGGAAACCGTGGTTACGCTCTCAGATATTATTGCTAACGTGTTGCTGAGACGTCACAACTTTAAAGGCCTCACCACACTCTCCTACCACACACACACTGACTTTCACACACAAACGCACAAAGACACACACACAGGTTAGAGTATATCCGGTTACACTTAAACCTAAAAAAAACTTTGCATGAAATACAAAGAACCTGGTGGAGAATAGAATGGGGTTAGCATAGTTACATATAAACTGTCTCTGTGAGATCTCACACCTTCAAACATAATCCTCATTCTGACTGGTAATAGTCATCAATGCTAGGTAAACACACATAGAAAAGGCAAGTATGTGTGTCACATGGTTACAGTATAAGTCATTGAAGCTTGGAGAACGGATTGACATTCACTCACTGAAAGGCATATTTACAGATGATCTGGTAACAGGGCTGCTTTCAGGATGAGTGTACTTGCTGGTTAACAGTCAACTGTTGCTTTGTTTTACGGTATAGCCTGCCTGCCTGCCTGCCTGCCTGCCTGCTGTCTGTCTGTCTGTCTGTCTGCTGTCTGTCTGTCTGTCTGTCTGTCTGTCTGTCTGTCTGTCTGTCTGTCTGTCTGTCTGCCTGCCTGCCTGCCTGAATGACAGGTCTGTCTGTCTGCCTGCCTGCCTGCCTGCCTGAATGCCTGGTCTGCCTGCCTGCCTGCCTGAATGCCAGGTCTGTCTGTCTTCCCGCCTCGTCTGCCTGCCTGTCTGTCTGTCTGTCTGTCTCTCTGTCTGTCTGTCTGTCTGTCTGTCTGCCTGCCTGCCTGCCTGCCTGAATGCCGGTCTGTCTGTCTGCCTGCCTGCATGCCTGAATGCCTGGTCTGCCTGCCTGCCTGCCTGAATGCCAGGTCTGTCTGTCTTCCTGCCTCGTCTGCCTGCCTGCCTGAATGCCTGTGTGTCGCATGTCTGATTGCGTGTCAGTCTATCAGTCATCAGGATCTAGTGGTGATCGGTTTGCTGGTTTGACTTTCTCTCTCTCTCTGCCTGTGTGAGACTCTCGCTCATCATTTCCTTTCAAGAAAGCCATAGAGCAGAACCAGAGAGAAAGGCGCATATGCACGTAACAAACATCTCATAGGGACTAACCCAGAGGTGTCTGACACTACGTTTTGGTGGCAAGGTGACTCAGAAACCTGTGGGCCACCAATTAGTCATCCGTCAACTGTGGCTCAAGTACAGTTTGTAAAAAAAGAAAACCCCAAACCCTGGTGTAGGTGAAGGTGAAGTTCCCAGTGAAATCACACTCAACGTGGAAGTAGTGAACATGCTGCTGAAGCATAGTTAGGCAGTGTGTCTTTGGCCAGGGTGCATTTCTTGGCACGCGTGTGTTGAGAACTGTGATGTGAGAAGACCGTGTGTCACAGGAGCGCCTGTCTGCCGAGGTCACCCTGTATACCCGTGATTTACCACCTCGACTCTCCCTCGTCCACCTCTCTATTACCTCTTTCCCCAACCTCAATCTACACCAGGCCTTCTTCTCCTCCCCATCCCCTTCCCCCTGTTCCACATTTAAGCATTGCCTTGCTGGCGTAGCACCACCTGTCGTGTGTCTGTTAGGCCGGCATGCCGCAGTGTTCTCAGGACGGCCATTCATAACTTCTCAGAGGCCCCCCCCAAATTCTCTGAACTCCATTTCTAATGCACACTTTCTTCTCTGGGTGCTCTCTGGGGGACACAGGGGTTTTGTGTGAGTGTGTGCGTGTATGTCAAATTCAAAAAAATCAAAATGTACTTGTATTTGTATAGCCCTTTTTACAAGCAATGTCACAGAGGGCTTCACATACGCCCTTAGAACTACCCCTCAAGCAACCTAAACCTAAACCAACCTAAGACAAGGAACATCTCCAAGAAAAAAATTAATAAACTTTGGGAGGAGCAATTCAGTGAGGGATCCCCTCCTCCAGAGACGGTTGGTGAAAGAGAGGTTCAGAACACAGGCTTAACATAGTCATACAGCAGGGAAGTGTCAATGGGTGTTGAAACACCAAAATCCAGTGTTCAACTTGGGTCAGAGTTGGTAAATGTCAGTTTAAGCAGAGGTAGCCACGGGCTGGGGGACAGTGATTGGCGCAGCATCACAGGCAGGTGGATGAGGGAAGGGACCAGGAACTCGCTGTTGTCCCTCAGGGAGACCGATGTCCACTTGGCGACTAAATCCAGCTTTGGCAGACTGTCACAGATCGATGTCCACTGGTGACCAGGTCCAACGTTGGCAGACCGACCAGGCAGATGCTGACAGCTCAAACCCCCCACACCACAGGGGAGGTGTGGAGTGGGTGGGGGTGGAGGGGGGACAGAGAGAGGAGAGCAGAAATTAGAAAATGCAAGGAGAAACTAACAGTTACAGTAATATTAAGAATGAGGTCCCCACTGGTCAAATGTGGACTAGCCCAGCCCGTCTCGGTTGGAACATGAAATCTGTTCCAGGGAAGAGAAACTATGAATAAGAAGCCCCGTCCCCCGTCACCTCCAACTAGCAACAGAAACAGTGGCTGTGGCTGTGTCTACTACCGCGCACTTAACGAAGTACACTGCAATGTAGTGCACTGCAATGTAGTGCACTTACATTTGCAGTGCACTCAGTTGCTGAGTAGTGCTGTCTAAACTGGAACACTTTACTTACCCACTTAGCGGGAAGTGACGCACGCAAATCTGCTTGCGACACCCGAGAAACTAAACCCGCGAAACAAACCCGCTTGTATTTCTGTCACTGGACTCCTCCTCTTCCGCTACGTAGCCAAGATGGCGCCCGTTTAGCCTGCGTCTACTACCGCGCACTTGTGCACTTCGAGCACTGAGCACTTACTTTCAGTGCTTAGGGCGCTTACGCTGAGAAACCATCAGAATTCAGTGCACTGAAAGTACCCGGATGATGCACTGCAAACGGTCAAAAATGGAAGTGTCCGACGATGGACACTACTCGCCCTAAACGGGCGCCATCTTGGCTACGTAGCGGAAGAGGAGGAGTCCAGTGACAGAAATACAAGCGGGTTTGTTTCGCGGGTTTAGTTTCTCGGGTGTCGCGAGCAGATTTGCGTGCGTCACTTCCCGCTAAGTGGGTAAGTAAAGTGTTCCAGTTTAGACAGCACTACTCAGCAACTGAGTGCACTGCAAATGTAAGTGCACTACATTGCAGTGTACTTCGTTGAGTGCGCGGTAGCAGACACAGCCCCATATGTCTGCATAGTTATCATATCACTTGAATTTACAAATAAAGTCTACCTGTTACTGTATATTGTTACTGGCTGTGTCTACTACCGCGCCAAATCAGGTTTACATTAAATCGCTATGACGGTTTTTTCCATACCTTTAACAAGTTTTCAAAACTCTTAACGAACCAACCCACCTACCACACACAATTGGCAAAACTGTTAATTTCATGCTCAAAATCACTCATTATAAACTAAACTCAAACACTTATTGTCATAACACAAAAATACACTAAACATGACACCATGTCTAGCAAACACTAACACACGTTCTCTTTTCACACTAATATGTAGTCAATCATAGCACAATGTCATAAAAAACACTAACATCAGATGGAATTACAGAAACTGCATTCATCTATATGTGTCAGGTCTCACAGTATATGGATTATAGATGCCTCTCTACATTTTTGTTTTGTTGGGTTTAGTTATGTAATGCAATTTGTTTCTTTGCTGCAGAAATTCTGAACAAAAAATGAATGACCCATCTCAGAGTAGCTTTATACAATGTACGTTTACTGTATTGAAAAAAAGAAGACAGAAACATAATTGCTGCAGTAAAGGCTTCATTTGCAACAGGACAATACTGCAATACAGTACCGGTAAATATGCGATATCCCTGTAAGACCCGGTATCACCTTTAGCTCTCCAAAAAACACATTGTCTTGTCTTGCAATGCTATTGGATAAATTTGGTCTTTCATAAAAAAGAAATTAGCAATTACAGTAAAGAGCTAAAGGACATTGTAATTTTACAACAAGGGGTCTTACAGGGATATAGCTGCCATTTACAGTATTACCCTAGCCCTGGCCCTTCTCTGAGGGCCACCACACATTCTAACTCCTCTCCCTCTCCCTTGCCCCACTCCTCTCCCTTGCCCTTGTCCCACTCCTCTCCCTTGTCCTGGTACTTGTCTTACTGTACTCTCCCTCGTGCAGCATTACTGCATTCTTACTTTCTTTGTGTTGCTCTATATTGTTCTTTTTCCACACAAGATTATCCCAAAGAGGTCCTCGTTACTGTATACTATATGGCCATGCGATTGAAATAGGTAACCTCAACACCTGAATGTTTCCTAGTTGGGAATCAACTGTGATTTATAGTATTTGCATAAGTTCAACCAGCTTTTTCTCAGTAGCAATGGAATACGTAAAATACAGAGGATATATTTGTGTTTCAATTCACAATATGAACGGTTGTTCACTTTGACTTTAGCCAATAAGTTAGGTTTTGAACATGATGTTATCTGTTTTGGCATACAGTGTGAAAGCAATGGTAAATTGGGCAGTAAAAATCGATTGTTTTGGTCTTTGTTGAGCTTGTGTGTAAAAGAAGTTGAAGCATTTGAAACTTGTGTTTACTCTATGCATTTTGTGTCAAAGCAACAATAAATGTGTTAATTGTATAGCCAACACAGACGGATGTTGTGCTAACTGTGTTAAGAGTTTAGGAAACGTGTTAAAGGTATGGAAAAAACCGTCATAGCGATTGGAAAAACTGTAAACATGGCACCATGTCTAGCAAACACTAACACACGTTCTCTTTTCACACTAATTTGTAGTCAAACATAGCATAATGTCATAAAAAACACTAACATCAGATGGAATTACAGAAACTGCATTCATCTATATGTGTCAGGTCTCACAGTATATGGATTATAGATTGTGTTTGTAATGCAGTTTCTTTTGAAGCCTCTCTACATTTTGTTGTTGGGTTTAGTTATGTAATGCAATTTGTTTCTTTGCTGCAGAAATTCTGAACAAAAAATGAAAGACCCATCTCAGAGTAGCTTTATAGAATGTACGTTTACTGTATAAAAAAAAAGACAGAAACATCATTGCTGCAAAGGCTTCATTTGCAACAGGACAATACTGCAATAGAGTAAATATGCGATATCCCTGTAAGACCCAATTTAAAATGTCAACATCCCCGTTTAGCTCTCCAAAAAACACATTGTCTTGTCTTGCAATGCTATTGGATACATTTTGTCTTTCGAATAAAAAACAGTTTACAGTATTACCCTAGCTCTGGCCCTTCTCTGAGGGCCACCACCCATTCGAACTCCTCTCCCTTGCCCCACTCCTCTCCCTTGCCCTTGTCCCACTCCTCTCCCTTGCCCTTGTCCCACTCCTCTCTCTTGTCCTGGTACTTGTCTTACTGTACTCTCCCTCGTGCAGCAATACTGTATTCTTACTTTCTTTGTGTTGCTCTATATTGTTCTTTTTCCACACAAGATTAGCCCAAAGAGGTCCTCTTTACTGTATACTATATGGCCATGCGATTGAAATAGATAACCTCAACACCTGAGTGTTTCCTAGTTGGGAATCAACTGTGATTTATAGCTTTTTCTCAGTAGCAATGGAATAAAATACAGGGCATATATATATGTGTTTCAACTCACAATATGAACAGCTGTTTACTTTGATTTTAGCCTATAAGTTGTAAGGCAATAAGGTTTTGAACATGATGTTATCTGTTTTGGCATACAGTGTGAAAGCAATGGTAAATTGGGCAGTAAAAATCGATTGTTTTGGTCTTGGTTGAGCTTGTGTGTAAAAGAAGTTGAAGCATTTGAAATTTGTGTTTACTCTATGCATTTTGTGTCAAAGCAACAATAAATGTGTTAATTGTATAGCCAACACAGACGGATGTTGTGCTAACTGTGTTAAGAGTTTAGAAAACTTGTTAAAGGTATGGAAAAAAACGTCATAGCGATTGTAAAAAACTGTAAATGTTGAAACGGTATCAGCCTCCTTAATTGAGACAGGTCATTTGTTCCAGAGAAGAGGTGCTCTATATGAGTATGTTTTTTATTTTATTTTTATTTTGGGAACCACCAGGGGGGTATTCCAGGTTCCATAGCAGGTTGTGCAACATAACCTGGGAAGTTAACCCACCAGCTGATTCACAATGTTGCAGCAAGTGACTGGCAATACTGCTACAACGCTTGGGTGTCAATTGGGGAGTAAACTTACCCGGGTATGTCACATAACCTGCAGTCTCGAATACCCCCTGATATGTATCGTATATGTGTGTATGTGTGTGCTTCTGGACATGCAGGGTAGAAGGCCTGCTCACGGGTACTCACTCATTCAGTCACAGAAACGACCACATGGTGTGTGCTCACTCTCACTAAAACGTTTTAAAATAGTGTCTTTGATTTGGGTATTCAAAGGAATGTGGACAATTAAAACTAAACCTAACTAAATAATGCGTATCAGGAATCTCTAGTTTCCAATGTAATAATAAGATACCGTTTTGTGTCTGCATGTGTGTGTGTGACTGTGTGTGTGTGTGTGTGTGTGACTTTAGTGTAATGTGAACCCAAGGATACTCCCTAAGTAATAGGAGGAACATGATTTTGGCATTGTGGGTCAGGGATGGGCGCTGTATTCTCAAAGGATTGTGGGACACCAGTGGGAAGCTCTCTCCCATGTCTTTAAACTGTTTACTCTCTCATGCTCTTTCTCTCTCTTTCTTTCCCAAATGTTTTTAATCTTACCAACACGCTCTCTCTCTATCTCTTCAACTACAATCTACAATCTACAATCTACACACACATGCACACACACGCACACACACACGCACACGCACACGCACCACACACACAAACACACACACACACACGCACACACACACAGAGACGCACACACACACAAGCACGCACACACACACACAAGTACGGACACATACATACAGAGGAGCACTGTCCCACAAAGACCTCAGGAATCGAAACCGTGATTCACCTCTCAGCCTCATTCCACTGGCAGGACAGAGGAGCAGGATCGGAGACAGTAGGTTTCACTTCAAGTCACTTGATTGAAACCTGTTCTCTCATTGGTGGAGGAGAAGGGTCCTGGCAGGATGGCAGCATGTGCAGACTCATACACTTGGATGGCTTCCCACGGCCTACCAGCATCGAGGAATGTTGGCGAAAGCAGAGATTGGTACTGACTTGCACACTAACATGCCTCGCTACACCACAGAGATAAAACTTAATGGAGAAACTCGCCTAGGTAACACTTCAATAAACGTTGCGTTCTGAGCTGTGTGTTAATGGATGTGGATGTAGATTCATTTTGCTGCATTCTGGATTGGTACACATACATATAGTACAAACACACACGAACACACGCACACGCACAGAGGTCTTTTATGTGTGTGATTTAACACTCCTGTCCTGCCTGCAGACAGTCTACACGGTGTCCCTCGCACCTTGTATGAGAGGGGGGTAACTTTGGCCTCCTCTCTCTCCCCCCTCCCTCACGCCCTCCTTTCATCCCTTCTCTTCTCGACCCCTGGGTTTACGAGGGCAGCGCCGCCTCGTAAATGACCCACGTCACGCTCCCTCAGCGTCACCCAGCAGCATCCAGGGGTGACCTGCACCAGCAAACAACACGCTTGGTGTGAGCAATCCTTTGAGACGTCCCCACCATCGGAACCGTCTCATTTTATGGCTTCATACACTTTCTGCACAAGACTTTGACAGACACAGCGAAAGAGCAAGAGAGAGTTTTTCTCCCTTTTCTTTCTTCCCTTCTCTTTTTTTCACTGGCTTGCACGTTTTAATGAGTGCGTACTTTGCTGTGGTCAAGGTAGCTAGCTATCAGATTAGCTATTAACCAACCCTTCCTATAGCGTAATGTGCTACAAACTGCAAGGTGTCTGGCAAAACAGGAAGCATCTATCTTATAACGGCCTAGGCGGAACGTTCTAGCATATCAAAACAAATCAAAACTGAAGCCTCTTTCTCATTGGAGTATCTCAGCTTCTGAATACTGGTTGGGGAGCACAGTCTTATTGAAGAACAGACCTAGAGTGAATGAGCACCTCTGGCGACAGTAAGTCAATAGTATTGATGCTGGTGAGAAGAGGGAGACAAGGACAATCTGGCACTATTTGCAGTGGGGGTGCTTTGATACATTCTCTCTCCCAATGTAGGAAACACAAGATTGTTACGGGCTGTGCTAATATTGTTTGAGGGAAAGTTTAGAGCAGCACTTGTTTACAGACATGATAGCTGTGGTAACCCACATTGACGAGGTGCTTTGAAGTGTTTCCTGACGACTGCTGCACACTTCTAGCAAAACCCCGTTGGAAACACCCTACACGTTCCTCTGTGTGAGTCTATGAGTGTGTAAGTGTGAGTGTGTGACTGTTCTGGTCCGAGAAGGAGTGGGTTTACTTACATTAACATACAGGTGGGTTCCCTTTCCATGGTTTCATTCTTTCCTAGTGTTGAGACCATCGGAGACAAACAAGGCCCCTCCTGCCCTGCCCACCATTATGGTTTATTGAAAATGTATAAAAACATATACATTTCAACAACCATTCTACCGTTTTGATGGCTACAATCAAATGCGAAATACATCTACAGATATATAAATACACATACCGGTATACGTGTATAGATACATATATAGGTAAAGAGAAAAACACAAGCAAACATGCATTTGTGGGTAATTGGAGCTATGTGCAGCTAACAGTGGTGCTGGAGGTGCTCAAGCGTGTGAGAGTCCAGGTTGTGTTGATATGACAGATGAACTGCCTGCTTAGCTGCTGGCTCATTGAGTGAAGAGAGGCCTGGCCCCAGAGATGAAAGTGATTGTGTGAATGGGCAAAGTCTCGGTGTGTGCAAAGAAAGGCATGTCGAGGTATTCCATTCAGCGTTTCTCGGAACCCATGGGAAGTTGAGTTCTCGGGATGCCCTCCTCTCAGTCTGCATTCCCTGTGAGGTCTGAGGCTCTCTGAGAGGGAGGTGAGGAGAATTATGGGTGATAAAAAAAGGGAGAGAAGGAGGGAGAGACAGGAGAGGGAAGGAGGGAGGGATGGGGAGAAGAAAGAGGGGGAAAGGAGGGGAGAGAGGATTTTCTTGAATTGTCCATGAGTTGGCCTGGGTATGGGGCATAAGAGTTGCTTTGAAGATCTCAGAAACTTGGCCTCTGCTGTACTCTGGTGTCACTTCACACTTCTTTTGGGCCAGACAGGTTTGTGTTTCCTTGCTATTGACATCAGCTGTCGAAATGAATCTCCAGTAAACCAGGTGTCGTGAAACGTTATCAGCCCCAGTCTGTCCACATGCAGGCCCACTACTGCCGTCTGAAAAGAGCACAAAAGGAGCACAAAAATTAAAGTCCATTAAAAAAAAGACATAAAATATATAAAACACTGTACGTCTGACGTTTGCTTAAATTGGAGAAATAAAACATATTAGAGCGAGGCAACAAAGGAGCATTGAAACAAAGGTACAAAGACAAAGGAGAAAGTATAGGGGAAGATGTGAGAGGCAGGAAAGTTAGGGAGAGGAAAAAAGGATGAAAGGAGGAGAAGAAAGCCCTGCAAGATGACCCCCCCACCCCCACCCCCACCCCCCCCCACCCCAACCATCCACCTGCACCTTACCCACCCTACTAAGGAGGACTGAGTTGGGAAAAACCTCATTTACGTAGTGTAAAATGAGAGAGAGACAGAGAGAGAGAGAGAGAGAGAGAGAGAGAGAGAGAGAGAGAGAGAGAGAGAGAGATGAGGGAGAGGGAGAGGAGAGAGAGAGATAGAGAGAGAGATCGATAGCTAGATAGAGACGAGCGAGTAGATCTCTGGTAGCGTGACGTCTGGAGATATGCGAGATCGAGAGAGAGTGTCATTGAGTACAATTCACATCTCTCAGTTCTTGAGAATGCATGCATCAAGAGTCTTACCAACAACAGGAAGTAACACAGGAAGTATGTGTTCTCAACACACCTTCAACTCAATAACCCTCTCAGCGCTCGTCCTTCTGTGTGTCCTTGAAACATGGACACAGACAGACTCAGACAGTCTCGAATGGTGCAGACCACATGGATGGATAGGACAGTGTATGAACCATCTCCCTTCCTCACATCAGTATGCTCCTCAGAACAGTGGCAAGCAGCCAAAGGCATAAGCACGAGGAGGTGTGTCTGTTCCTCATTCTCAATCAGATCAAAGTTCAGCTGGTTCCGTTGCTTCAGTCAGTGTTCTATGTTCTGACTGTCTGTAGTCTGCTGTATACACTATCCTAGGTGACCTCACTTAGAAGTCAGCCTTAGATAGACACACACCCCTCCACTCCCCCCTCTTCCAATACCAACCCCATCAACCAAGCCAAATGCTGCCATGGAAAACAGCATGCTAGCAACAACAGAAGCTCCATCTGAGATAGTGAGAGCTACGCGAGAGTCCTGTCCAAACATTTGTCTTAGAAATGAATGAGGCGTCCCTGGGTTTGTTATTACAGCAGACACACAAGTCTCTTAGTGAACGGTCGGACAGAGGGAGGGGCTTTGAGTGAATGAGTCTGTGTGTGCTAGCGTGTGTGTGTGTGCTAGTGTGTGTGTGTTTGTGCTAATGTGTGTGTGTGCTAATGTGTGTGTGCTAGTGTGTGTGCTAGTGTGTGCGCGTGAGTGAATGACTCTGTGTGTGCTAGTGTGTGTGTGCTTGTGTGTGTGTGTGTGTGTGTGTGCTAGTGTGTGTGTGTGTGTGTGTGTGTGTGTGTGTGTGTGTATGCTAGTGTGTGTGTATGCTAGTGTGTGTGTGTGCTAGTGTGTGTGTGTGTGTGTGTTAGTGTGTGTGTGTGCGTATGTAAGCTAGTGTGTGTGTATGCTAGTGTGTGTGTGTGTGCTAGTGTGTGTGTATGCTAGTGTGTGTGTGTGTGTGTGCGTGTGCTAATGTGTGTATGTGCTAATGTGTGTGTGTTCGTGTACAAATCTGATGTGTGTCTCTGTTGGGGGGCTCTTCTGTGTAATGCATTGCACATGAAGGGCCTGTACATCTGAACTAGATGTATAGACACCGGTGGTGACCTCAGGATCAGACAATCAGAGCACTGTACACGTTCAGAGCTTGTATGTCCTTACCATGAGGCCAACATCTGTTTCCTGTACAGTGAATTAGGACCTAAAGGGATTGGATCTCATTGATGCCATGGCAGATGGCTGCAACACAACTCAACCCAGAAGCTTGCGAGTGCACAACACTCACACACACTGATAACAATAATCCACATAGTCAGAGAGTATCCTTGGGTATACAATAAGACCACTCCGTCAAGATAACGCTCTTTGTGTGCAGTGAAGGAGAGGACAGTTTGTAGATCCAGCCTGGTGATAGAAGGTGCTCTTCCTCTGTTTAGAGAGAGAAAGCTGCCCTGCAGGTTCACTGGTGAGCCTGGGTCTTCAGTCTCTGTCTCTGCTCTTTTGAAGACAGGCACTGAGAGACAGGGGCGATGGCAAGGGGAGGTCAGGCCCTCTGCTTAGCTCCGTCTTAGGCTGTGAGACAGGCTCGTGGAGCCCACCTCGTGACCCCGTCCTACGGCGGTGTGACATGGCTGATGTGTAGCGTCAGCAGGAAGAGATCAAAGGTCAGGGGTCATGTAGCTTCACTTCGCTGATCACAAAAACACACACGCACAGAATAGGCATCAGGTCGAGGCGGGGGACGTCGTCGAGCGTCTGGGATGTCAGTTTGACACGCTCCACAATCATGAATGTGACGCTCGACGACCGGTTCAGATTTGTCAGTTTTTCGGGTGTGCTTTTTCCGTAGACTGAACCGAGCCTGTCGGCCTCCCAAGGCTGCGGCATACACGTTACTCTGCTCATGACTGATTAGCAGCGAGAGGAGGAGGGTTAAGTCAATAGAGAATAGCCAGAGGTTCCCTCTTTTCTTTCAGGGGGAACGGGAGGCCCCCCTTGCTCCCCGTTCCAGCGGCCCTCTGCTCTTTGTGTTACTAATCTGAGCCTCCTGTAGTGCCGAGGCCCTATTGTCACCTCTCTTTACCTCCAAGGCCACTTAATCCACCCTCCAGTCACTAATTCACAAATCCCCCCCCCCATTCCTCTTGTTCTCCCTCCCTCCCTCTTTCTTTTCGTTTTTCTGCAGCAAACATGTTGTTAAGTTTTCGATTTCAAGTTTGGATATTCCTCGCTCCTCGTAAAAAAAAGTGAATCGCTCCAATAAGCAATCTCATAACAATGGCGGCTACACTGTGGGTATAGATATAATGTAGGTGTCAACCCAAGTCTGAGCGGCAGAAATACAGAATGGTAGACGACATGGTCATTAATGTCAAGCTTCCTGATCCACGGGCTTATCCACTGCCCTTCTCCCTGCCAAGTGGGTAAGCTAGGCCCAAGAGCTTAGATGAACAAGAGAGAGAGTTTACTCATCAGGTTATTACATCTTGCAGTAATTGGAGCTTATCCAATCACGGAGTCAATCTGTGACCTCAACAATCTGCTCATCCTAATGCAGTAACACAGGTAGTTGGAAGCTACAGAGGAAGTCCTGTCTGACACACAACTGGCTTTCTTGAGCCATGAATGAATGTGCCCTTTTGGTCTAAAAGTAAGACCTGGGCTGGAGGCCTCGTCCCTCTCAGGATGCAGTCAGCGAGCCTGGTAGTCCTCTCAGCATTCCTGCCATGCCATGGCTCTGTGTTAACACTGAGGGCAGCGATGACTGGGATGCAGCTTGATATCAGTATCATTTCTTCATCCGTCGGACCCCGAGCAGCAGCAGGAATGTGTTTGTTGGAAGTGACTAATATCCTGTTTTTTTGGCAGTTTCCCAGCTCCCAACAGGGCTAGCTTGTGGAGAGTTCACCTCCTCCCACACCCTGGCTTCATGTGTGGTTCCTCTCTCTCTGGAACTCTGGCCTCCCCGCACAGGAAGACACAGGGGTTTTATAGTCGGGCTGCCATGGGGTTCTGAATTCTTTATCACCTAGATGACAGACAGATGAGTGTGCAGATAGATGGGGAGTATGAGACAGACAGACAGACAGACAGACAGACAGACAGGCGGACAGACAGGCAGACAGACAGGCGGACAGACAGGCGGACAGACAGACAGACAGACAGACAGGCAGGCAGGCAGGCAGGCAGGCAGGCAGGCAGGCAGGCAGGCAGGCAGGCAGGCAGGCAGGAAAATATATTGTACCTTGTGACATGGTGTATTTAGTGTTATGTTCTCTCAACCTCCCTGGGGTAACTCCTATGCAAATAGGTGCTATGCAAATACCAGTCTTCAGTGGAAACTCCATCTCAAATGGTTCAAGTCGAGCAAACCTCGACCTCTAACAGAGTCCTGTCGACCAGAAAAACAAATGACACTACTGCTCTTACGGTAATCAAACATTCACTTGAGCATTCAGCTTAACGGTGGCTACTCAAACATTAACACAGTGTAGGTGTGGTTCTGATAACAGTCTCCAAGCTGAATGTCCTAGTTCCTTAACTGTAACAAATATCTACAAACACACACACACACGCTCACATACACACACATACACACACCCTCACACACACACACATACACAGAGCATGAGTAGGCGGATGACTTTCCAGGTAGTTATGTACACATCTTTTGAATAGATGTAATCCCTTCCTCTTCCCACCGGTCCCATATCATTCTCCTACTTCTTTCCCACTTTGTTCCTTGATTGGTCCTCCCCTCATTAACCCCCTCCAATCAAACACAAACTGCTCAACTCCGTTCGTACCAAAGTCAGAGGCCTAAAGCTTTGTGAGATAAGGACAGAGACTGTGATCAACTGTCCAAGCAGTTAACCCTTTTCCTCTGCATTTCTACCAGGATCAAGTCTGCTGGTCAATAGTTCCTCCTTTGTGTGATTGCGCAATTTTTGTGTGTGTCAGTGTCTGTACCACTGTTTACGGAGCAGCACGGGTGGTGTTTACCCAAAGTAGTGGGCGCATGCCTTGGTTCTTGAGCGACGCTGTCCAGCTCCAATGACACACACGTAGAGACACACACACAGCGTCCATATAACTGACCTCAATGTTCCCGCCAAACTGTACAGTTAGCAGTCCAAAACACACACACACACACTACTTTTCAGCAAAAGTTGCCCTTCTCAGTAAGGGACTTTCCGTGTTCCTGGAAGGATGTTGATCTCAAGTCTCTTCATCAACCTTAACGTCATCTAACGTTATCTACCCAATGAAACTTCCTCATACTGGTCACCAACCGCCTCCACCACACCTGGAAAACAGTCGTTCTTTTTCTTCACTGCAGTCATGTAACAGATATGTGTTACATGACTGCAATAGAGAACATGTCTATTTTCTTTCTGCTTGCGCAACAGGCCTTCTCAGGTATGCGGTCTAGGATTTGAATACATTTGCCTGTGCATTTGCATGTCAGCTTAGTCTGAATTCTCCAAGATTGAAGGCACTTTGTCATAAGCAAATGGACTTTCCTCGGTGTACACAATCATGATCTACTCCGCTGCTCCCCTCTTGAGGCCAGCGTGGAAGGCTCTGTGGGGTACTACCGAACTGTATCGCGCGTCAGCACGTTCCTGACACTCACGCTCTCACAGTCCCTTCACTCATTCTGATGTGAAGAGACCCCAGGGGTCCGTGTGGTCTTTTTTCACCTGGGAAGAAAAAAGCACTGGTACATTAGGATTCTCATTATTGAAACGTCGACGTACACCAACTCTTGTCAAACACACAACAAAAGGCCGCTTACAAAAGCATGTCAGGGCGGCAACTGATAGATTCTTCACCCACCTTCTCTCAATGTACCACCTTGTTCCTCTCTCGCCTCCTCTTCTCTCTGTTCATCACCTACCCCACCCCCCCCCCACCCCCAACCCCCTCAGACCTATCATCTCTCCACTCCAGGGTGACAGTTGAAAGGCGTCACCAGGCTACCGAAAGTCTTCTTCTGGAGAAAACGAAAGTATGATGCTTCACAGTGAAAAAAATGGGGGGTGACTTCTCCCTCCTCTAGAGTGGGGGGAGGCTGTGGAGCAGAGAGGCTGTGGAGCAGAGAGGCTGTGGAGCAGAGGGGCTGTGGAGCAGAGAGGCTGTGTAGCAGATAGGCTGTGGAGCAGAGAGGCTGTGGAGCAGAGAGGCTGTGGAGCAGAGAGGCTGTGGAGCAGAGGGGCTGTGGAGCAGAGAGGCTGTGGAGCAGAGAGGCTGTGGAGCAGAGAGGGGGGGGAAGTGAGAGCAGAGGAGTCAGCGTGGAACTGAACATGTGTGACTCTGCGTGTGCATATGTTTGTGTGTGTGGGCTGGGAAAGTTTGTGCATTGTGATGTGAGATGGAGATACAGTACATAACAGATGTAGGGGGATGCACAGTGGATCATGTGTTGTTCCATCACATGTTATCTGGTTCCGGAGCCTGGGAACATTCAAATGTCCAAAGTAGTTAATAATAGTTAAAAGTATGGATTTTATTCTTCAAAACCGATATTTTCCAAACCTGTATTTGTTTATGTAGGTCAACAACTGCAACAAAAGTTGAACTTACAAACAATACATCATTAAATGTGTCCATCTATAGTCCCTATTTTTGGAACATTGCTGACCCTGGAAAATCTCAAAAGGAAATTGGATCTTTGAAAATGTACAGTAAGTATATTTAGCTCTCCAGCTGGGTGAACTGTGGTTAGGCTTTGGGTTGAGAAGAAATTCTGAAGGGGAAATCCTAGTTGCTTCCCCAATCAGAGTGGAACTGTTTCCTGTCCGTCCCAGCAGCTTCCTGTCATGACTGACAAACGACTCACAATATTTTTCTCCCTGCAATGACTTCACAGATACTTTACCCCCTAAAACATTCCACCAACCCATTGTCCACTCACAGTCATTCACATCTGTATGGGACACAAACGCTGCAGTTTTCAGGTCAGGTCATCTGGCGGGAAAAAACAACAAAGGGCGCAGAGATTCAGTTTCATGATGAGTTGGAGACTATAAATACAGTCAGATAGTGAGTGAATGACTGGTGGGTGGCAGACGTTAGTGGGATAGTAGTAAATGATACTTGACTGATACCAGAGGAGGTTAAAGGAAACCGCATTGTGTGTGTGTGTGCTTGTGTGTGAGTGTGAGAGAGAGAGAGAGCGAGAGGAGAGAGAGAGAGAGAGAGGGAGAGGAGAGAGAGAGAGCGAGAGAGAGAGGAGAGAGAGAGAGAGAGGGAGTGGAGAGAGAGAGAGAGATGAGAGAGAGCGAGAGAGAGAGAGAGATCGAGAGAGAGAGAGAGAGAGTGTAGTGGTAACCGATCTGGCAAAATGACTCATTACATCCGGTGGAAGAGATTTACCAGAAGTACTGGGACCCTGGGGGTAGGGTGGTCTCGGTTGAACACTACATTGAAGATTTAATGTAAACTTCATTGAGATAAAAACTGGGTCCCTGAAACAAATATATTGGAATTGCGTTGTGCATAAAAAGAATGCAGGGGTTTGAAATGTTTGCAGACACGTTATAAGAAGTTTACCACCTTATTCACTTTCCTTTCTCGGGCTGACATGGACATTCCTCAAGGTTCTGAGGAATTCATGAACATTGACTGTGAAAGGCAGTTCTGATTATGCTTCAGGGTGTACTGATACACAGAGGTACTGATGTGAGTCACGACAGAGTGGGGATGAATATGTTCTGATGAGTTAGAGCACCCAGGAAAACCCCTGGGCTGGGCTGGATGAACAGCCACACTGAGCTGTCACAGAATGAGTAGGCCTAAACACAACACAAGCTCAATTAATCACCTCGTTTTGGCAGTTGAAAAACAGATTAAGCCAAATTTGGAAACCAGGACTATGAGCTCACTGCGTAGGCTGATCTAATCATTTTTTCTTCGTCTTTTCTTGTCTTGTCTATGTTTTCGGTTCCTTGTTTCAAGAAGTCTTTGACTATGGTAGACAGATTCTTGACCACACACACACACTCACATCAAACACCTCTTCTGCATCCCTGGGTCTTTGTAACTGTGTTCATTAGGCTTTGTGTTTGAATGAGCCCACAGGCATCACTTTAACGAAAGCATTTCCTAATGAGAAGTCTGGGATCTGGTAACAAACCAGACGTGAGCATGTGTGTGTGTGAGAAAACCAATCTCAGTGTGAGAGCTCCTCGTATTTCATTGCCTCCTCTCTCTGCATGGTGGAGTTCTAGGTCTGGCCTGAAGGCACCATCTATGGAGGTTTATGGAGGTTTAGACATGTACTAAACACAGACTCCCCCTCTGCTTAGACACGGCAGTGTTGGCTGTTTGTTTTTTTTCCGATCTTTTTTAAACACACTCTATCACCCTGTCCTGTTCGGCCTAACCTCTGTCCTAAATTCTATTTCACACTTGTTTATTTGAGATGGTTGGTAACAAGAGGTATCCTTCACTTGAGAATCCTTACGAATAGAAATACCACAGTCAACTGTTGCCAGCGTGGTTACTCTGACTCCTTGGGTGCTCTAGATTCCGGAGCAGGCCATTGGCCGTTTCCCAGTATTATTGTCCTTCTGTTTTGGAGAGTCCTCTTAGCCACGTGTACTATTTTCCCTCCCTGCAAAATGATTGGCTAACACTGTGTTGGCACACCCCTTTCCTTGCAGGGGAACATGTGCCAACACACACACACAAGCACGCACATGTACGAACGGTGGCTAAAGGAAGGAGAGTGTGTGTGTGGGGGAGGGGGGTTTCTTAGAAATATTGTTCTGCGTGCTGGTCAATGTTTAACAGGTGGCCTTGTTGACCAGAAACATAGACTGACAGAGCGAACACGTAGTGACACACGTTGCAGGGATCTGCTTTCTTGAAGAGGTGGGGCTCTCCTCTTTATGGTCTTTGTAGTTTTAGTCTCTATGGGCTTGTAGTGTCTTTCCTTAGCCGTTTGACCAGCGTAGGAATGCAGCAGAGACAAGCCAGCTCAACGAGTCAGACCACCGACGGACATGCTTCACTGTGCCACAAAACAGACACACAGGAGACAGGACCTTTTCTCTTCCTCTCAGAAACCCAAATCTTTTCCACGTACCCTCCGATCATGGCTCCTTGCGCAGGCTGGAGTGACAGTCCACCGTTGGCGTAGCTTCAGAATGGGCCCCGTGAGGGACGGGCCTTTGTTGCACTTCAGAGTCATTCAAGCTTCCTTGTCTGACGGTTCATAACTGGCTCTGAAGTGATCAAAAGACCATTATAGTCTTAACAATACCACGACAGCCAGAAAATCTGAGATACCACTGAAGTCCGGCATGGTTCAGCTCCTCTCTTTTCAGTCATTCCGCCATTATCATCCGAAAGATTACCATCTATGACATTCAATTATTGTATTAGTTTAAACAAAGGCTGCTGGGTGGAAACTGGCCTGCTTCTCCCCCCTGCCTGCACACCTTAACCCTTCTATTCTATGAGGAAGGGATTAGAGAGAGGGGGGTCCCTGGGTCAGTCCATTTCCCAGGGGGAGGGGGGGGGCGGTTCTGCTCAGCCCCCCTGCAGGTAAAGCTGACAGAGCACGGACAGATGCTGTCACAGTTCATTAGCTAGGTGGACCTTCGGAAGGACACACACATACTGGATGTGGGGGCCCTGGGCGCGCACACACACATGACAGCACAACTACAGTATGTGCCCAGGCTCATGCACTCACATACATGGTAGTACACACAAACACAGGCTCAAACTACTCTACATGAGAATAAGTAGCCTTTGTAAGAGTTTTATTGTTCCCTTATGATGTTAATGTTTACAGTTGAGGTGACAGAGAAATTAGCAGAAGGTGGTTTCGTTTTTTTGAGTTTAAACCAGAAACTCCCAAGGTGATTTACAGGAAACTTATGATGTTCTCTCGTGTTTATTTTTAGTTTGACATGCGTGTTGACACATCTCAACAGCTCAGTGGCTCTCTGGGGGCGAGGAGCACTTTCATCTGATCTCTTTCGCTCAGAGACTCACACACACACATGCACAGGAACTCACACATACACACACACACACTCTCACCCCTCTGTCTCTTTTGTACTCTCTGACAGGAAATTCTTTGGATTTTTTTCTTGTTTGAAATGTAAATCTACATTTATAGATCATGTTCAGATCTTACTTATAACAAAGAAGAAGAAAGGTTGAGGTGGAAGAGAAGTGTTGTGTTTGGTGAGCTCTTCCTGATGCATTTGTTGAAGAGTCAAACACACAAACACATCTGGCTTGCTGTTTCCAAACCTCATTCTTCCGCAGGTTGTCAAGCTCGCACATCCAAAATAAACAAACCCAAAACATCATAAACACCCGTTAGGTGTTGCTCAGATCTGTTACACCTGCGACTCATAAAAAACACACAGTGTTCATTAGTTTAGTAAGCGGGTTGTAGGGTCGGTTTCAACCCATTAGTAAATGGCTCCGCCTGACGTCAGTCTGAAGAGAACCTCAAAGACGTCCTGTGAGCCCAGTTGGACATTCCTCAGGGAAGCAGTGTGCCTCCAAGTTCTCAAACCGAGCTCCTTTCTTAGAGATGTGCATGAATGTGTCCGAGCAGGGAGGAGGAGCAGGAGGGAGGGGAGCGGAGGCGGCCGGAGAGAGGGGCGAGAGACAAGGAGCGAGAGCCTGAGAGACAGATGGAGGGAAAGAAGGAGGGAGAGCAGTGACGGGCTGGTGGGCAGGACACACACATCGTGCCCCGCGGCTCGGTAGCCCCACAGCGTGGGAGACGGACGCTGTGCTCCAACCCTCCTGGACTGAGGCCCCTGGCAGCCCGGAGAACCCCAAGAAAGAGGCCCTCCCTGACCCCTCTCTACCCCCCAGACCCTCTCCACAATGGACTTGCTTGGAAGACTCTGCCGCTCTACTGGAGAACCACTATCAATGTGTGTGTGTGTATGTGTGTGTGTGTGAGAGAGAGAGGTTAACCTGTTCTCTAGGAGAGCGGCTGCTTCATTCCATCCTTGTCAGGGACGTAGAACAATGTTGTGCTTTGAGGCTGGGACCCGTCGGCACGTTAGAGGCTCTCACGGCCCCCAGCAGTGCAGACACACGTGCATACACACACGTGCATACCCACACACACATACACACACACACACACACACGTGCATACCCCCACACACACACACACACACACACACACACACACGTGCATACCCCCACACACACACACACACACACACATCTCAAGGAGTTTGATACAAATAAGACTCTCAGGCCTCTTCTGTTGTTCTCGAAACTGTTTCATCTCCCTGGGACATGATACATTAACAGTGTGTTCCACCAAGAGAACGTCAGATGGTATTCCACGGCCCGAGGAAAATACTTCTTCAATCTTCTACATCCTAATCTTATTATTCAGCTAATCAATTGCTGTCCTGCTAAAGCCTGTATCTTTCTGTAAACGCTGACCCATTCACATTAGTGTTACATGAAGTAACTTCCTAAGTAGCCACACACAAAGGCTGCCTAACCCTAACCCTCTCCCACCTCTCTTCTATCCCTATTCTTGGTCAGTCTGGCTCGGCTGGCCCTCTTTGTGGCTGGGCTGATTAGAGGACGAACAGGAGGTTGGGGTCAGGAGCTGAATGAGGGGGAGACTCCATGTTGGGGGACAGAGGGGTGCTTTATTCCACCAAGAAAGTGGATCCAGGGTGACCTGTGACCCTAGGAGGATTTGGGATCATTAGACTTTGACCCCTCCTCCCTCTCTGCACTCTCCTCCAGCCCTCCACCCACCTGGCAGAAGGACCCAGGATTAGGCCTCTACGACCCAGGGGGCAGCAGCCCTACAGGGGACTAACAGACCTGCCAGGAGTCCCTGTCACCTCCAGGCCCTGCCAGGACCTGGGACTAGGAGGGTACAAAAGATCTGTGTGTTTGGTTTGACACATACATACTACTCTCCCCCTCTCTCTCTTTCTGTCTCTCTCTCCCCCTCTCTCTCTGTCTCACACACACACACACACACACACACACACACACACACATATGCACACTCTCCAGTGTTGATATTAGCACATTGAGCATCTACTATCACATCCTTGAAGGAACAAAGAGCAGTCAATAGCAGAGGGTCACTGTTTTACAAATGCTAATTCACTCATGCAAATGCTGGGGGTCTTTCTGTTACGTTAATCACAGTTTGGTCAACATCGGCTTTGGAATTTATGACCAATCAGATTACCCCTTGATACTGCTCGCAACTGCAGGCTGGGCTTGTCTATGGAGCCATCCTAATCAATGTGCAAATGAGCCACAGAGACGGGGCCTCATGAATCTATAACTGATCAATGCAGATTAACATAATCAAACGACGCGTCTGTTACAGACAAAGTCACTGATTCCAATCAACAGAGTGGACACATTTGACTGTGTCCGTCCCAACATTTAGAAGGCATCATGAGAAGACTGAAGTCCCAACCAGTCTCAACCCCCCAGCACCCCTGAGTCTGACTGGCTGTAGGTTCTTCTGCTTCAGAGTCACCGCATCTGTTCCTCCCATTCATCTTGTTGTCAGATGGCCCCCCAACCGGGCTGTGGTAATGCTCCGATGGCTTACTGACTGGGACATTGTCCCTCCCTGTGATAGGCAATAAGACCTCTGCAACCCCTTGGTCCTCAACTGCTCCAGACACTGCTACCTCGTAAATCACACACACACTCACACACACACACACACACTCGCATGCACACAAACACACTTACCCACACCCACACCCACTGGCACCCACACCCACATACAAACAGGCGCACTGACACACATGCTGGCAAACGCATGCGCCTATACACACACACAAAGACACTGCTGAAACACACATCCAGCCATGTTTTGGCATGTCTTCACACACACCTGTTCCACACTTTTCACACGCAAAAAACATACGTCAACTCTGACCTGCGCTTGTCATCCTCCACAACTCTTCACTGTCACCTCCCCACTTAAGTCCTAATGGGCTAACTACTGGGTGCTACTCTATTGTGTGTGTGCACGTGTGTGTCTGTGTGTGGGTGTCATTTCCATGTTGAACCTTTTATATTTAACCCCCTATCAATCTACAGCTGGGTACTACCATGGACCCAGTAGCAATCAATCCACCAGACGTTACAGTAACAGAAAGTCCAGTCTGTGAAAAACATTGCCTGTAAAATAATGTATTTGGCTTTTGTTGTTTGAACTTTCACTCTTTGGGTTAGGACAAGCCAGAGGCACATTTCTGACATTTTAGAAGCATTCTGTCAGTCAGACCCGGTTGTTTAACGGGGGAGGAAAGTGGATGTTGAATGTTGAAACAGTAAATGTGATGTCCTCCTGAGGTGGTTTTATGTGCCTCCTGCACAGTAGGGGACAGGTGTGGGCCACTTTGAACATTTCAGGGACGTGTTTGTCTTGTCAGTCCTGTTGTTGGAAATTCAACTCCAACACATTTAATGGTTTTATTGCTTGGGGAGGAGGTTTACACCCCTCACCCCTACCCCCAGCCAGTGCCCCTACCATTCAAACGTTCTCAAACGAAATCCTTTTATTCGTTCATTTTATTCAAGATTTTATTCATTTAGCAGATACTTTTACCAAAGGGATGTACAAAAAGTGTATTTAGAAAGTCTGTAGAAGGTCAAGGATCAGAAGTGCATGTTTACTTTGGTCATTAGTGCCAGGACAGTCTGTACATACAAGCATCTCAGCTAACAGGCGTGAACAAAATGAACACGACAGTGTATCACCATAAGGTACGAACACACGTACACACGCATTAACACGTCCACACACACACTGCTGCAAGCGCACACACATAACGGGAAACCTCATCCGCAAACTATTACCCTAAGCCCCCCCGCCCTTCCAACCCTGCACACTTTCACTTCTCCAGGGAGGTTCCTCTCATCCTCTCTGCTTCGATTGCAACATAAACAGAGAGGCGAGGCCCGGACGGTTGGTTGTTGTGACCCTCGAAGAACACATCGGAGACGCCGCCACTACCTCTCTGAGGAGTCTCCAGACCCAGAGGACATGGTGCGGTTTGGTCTCAGTTCTCATCTAACGCCTCGGCTTCAGCTTAGCGAGTTCACACACGTCTGTCAGCGTGGGTTCTCAGGGCCGATCCCTCTCCGCCGAACAGTATCGGAGGGCTGTGTGCTGTAAATCACAGCTCAGTAAACAACAGTACCTGACAAGATTTGTTGAAACGACTGTAGCCCCTAGCAGTGAGAACGGCTTGGACTAAATACCACCAGCATCCTGAGAAAATGAAGTTTCAGCTCGTAACGCATTCCTTGGAGGGACAACATACCAACACAGAACACTGCCTCCAACCAAACCCAGCCTTTTCAAAACACAGTGAACAGATTTAAACGCAAAGAAAAAGAGCAATAAAAGGCATTTAAGGCGCATCAACCGTTATTTTATTTTATTTTTTAATGAAAGGCAAGGGCAATCTGTCTACGAAGTAATACCGTCACTGAATGTAATCTCTGTGACAAATCTGAGGAGGCCTCTAGACCTCAGTAGTTTACTGGCTAATATCCTTACCCTTTTCTACAGGCTGAGCCAATTAGACATGTCCAAACAAGTCCTTCCCAAGAGGTTATATGAGGGCTTATCCATCACTTTAAAGAGGTGTGGCACCTTTTTAAAGCCCCTAACAACTGAGAAATCCCTCACATGACTGTTTTATGCAAGGTAGAAATGTGTTGTAGCAAAAAAAATCATTTCAGATTTTGCTTCAAAAAGGCTATTGTGCAATTCCTGAAGGATACTTGAGAAATATTCTCGTTATGAATCACAAATCCCTCAGTGAAACTTTCTGTTAGTTGGTGTTTCCCCTCCAGTCGTCTCCCCACCCTCAGAGAGCTCTCAACTCTCTCCTCCAGACCGATCTGTGCCGCCTTACTGAACACCACCACTGTAGGCCACTGACATGAACATGTCATGCACACTTGTGTAGGCGTTTACTCATTTGACTCACTGGGAAAACTGTGTTATTCTTTTCTCTTTAAAAAACACATTCTACATACGTATCATCTCTCTCTACGACAGTTGGGGACTATGCACTACCGTTTTCATGCTTATGCAGGTAAGGCTTTGTGTATCCTTCTCTGTCCCAGATGTGGCCTTTAAAGACATGTTTGACGTCCTGGGGAGTCTGTAACGGTAGAGGCATTCTGGTTTAAAAGGAGTTTTACTCTGGCTGCTTTCCAGCTGACTTCCTGTGTGGAGGTGTTATGGAGGTTGGAACCATGCCAGGCTGCTGTGATGAGTAAGACTTGCCCTGACTTCAAAGCACAAGTGTCACTCAATGTCAGAAGGGTGTCCTTTTGGTCTCACAGAGCTACCGCTAACCTCCACCTTCGTTAACCCGCCATGCCAAACCCTGCCTCCGTCTCCGTGTCTGCAGTCACGCAGGAGTCGCTAGTTCGGACCAAGAAGAGAGGAAAACGTCAGAGAGAAAGAGGGGGAAATATGAGAGAAAGAAGAAAGTGCAGCAAGACTCAAGCAGAGGACTCCCCCATCGCTTCCATCTCTCAAGCCAGTGATGTAACATGGTGTGCCCCGAGTGCTGGAGCGAGTAGTTCATGGTAAGTGGTAGTGACAGGCCAGTCAAGATCTGGGCCACGTACAGCACCAGACTCTGGCCCACATCTGCTGGTACAATAACCACCTGGGGAGGAAGCTGGCCTTCCCCATCCACACTGACAAAATCACACTGACAGGAGAGGCATCATTTGGCATAGATGGAAGGAGTATGAGTAACTTTCTGACTGACACACATGGAGCAGTGAAGAATGGAATACATAATTAAAACTCTGAGAATTCCTATAGTTTAGAGAGTGAAGACTGAAGTGGAACGGTCAGACTTGGTTGTCTCACACACAACAGCTCTCATGTGTTTAGAAACCACAGCAGGTAAATGACTGACTACATTATCAACTACGCCCCGACCGGCACATGAAAAGGATCTGTCATCAAGGTTTAAGAGTTTTATGGTACTATACCAATCAGTTAGCATGCTATCTCAACTGTCAATCATCCACCCACTCACCTTGGCCCAAATACCACGACATACACCTGCTCAAATCAGAGGTTGTGTAATAGCTCTCTCAGCCCTGTGGAATCTCACATACCTCACATCCAGAGAGACACAAGGGGTTATGTGTATGAACAGAGAAAATGAGTCCAGCAGACATGAGATCTTGTTCATTCTTTAATTATAAAAGTGCCGCTTAAAAAGAACAGAACTTATTTTGCAAATGAAGAGAAAAAAATACTAAAATAATTTACATAAACAAAATAGATACAGAAATATTATCTACGCTTTGCTTTGAAGACCACAAAGCAAGCCGTTCCCCTGGTGGAGGTAGGTTACTCATGCTAATAACACCGATATAAAACATGGTTCAGGTATGAGTCCATAACAAGATGCATCATTTATCAATAACACGCTAAATTCCTATCAACAGGTGAGGTAATTTCACACAAGTATAGGGAAGAATTCTTATTTTCAAAAAGGCAGGTATTAAGACATCCAACAATTTAGTGATGAACTGTAATAATTGGCATAAACATTAGCTACATTTTAACCCCACAATCAGCATACAAACTTTAGATCCAGCCCAAAGTAATGAAACAATTGCAAGATAGTAACTGAGCTGACTTAACATATTTGGATAGGGGGAATGTCTGTAAGAAGATCATAATATAACAATGTTTATGTTTTCAATGTTCCAATGGCTAGAGTTTAATAGGCTAGTTTACATGTATCCTAAATTACTTTGGCAGATTGCTAGGACAAGACAGGGTAGACATAACAAAACCATTGCTTGGGGCTGAACTAGGCCTGTAGCTCTTAATTACAACAATCTTCAACAGTCAGCAGTCAAGGCATGAGGACTCCACCATGCTGTGTTTTGAGTCTGTGTGCGTGTATCTGTGTGTGTGTACGTGTGAGTGTGTTCATTTGTGGGCATGTGTGCGTGCGTGCACAGCTTCCAGGTCTATATAGTCCAGACCTACATTTAGGTCACTGAAATGTCCGGCTGTGTGCTCCCCTCCTCCTCCTCCTCAGTCCCATCCTGTCTCCCTGCCACTACCTGCGGAGCTGCTCCAGCCTGGCCTTCAGCTTCTCCTGCCTGTCCCTGAGCTTGTCCTTCCTTGCTTGCAGCCTGCGTCCCTCCACCTCCAGGCTGCGGATGCCATCTCTAGCCCTCTTGAGGATGACCACCTTGGACGCCTTGTCGTTTTGGGAGAGCTCAGGCACGTTGTCCCGCAGGTTCAGGAAGCAGTTCTTCAACTCGTTCCGCCGCTGCCTCTCCATCACGTTGTGAGTCCTCCTCCTCTCCTCCTCGTCCTCAACGTCCAGCGACTGCCTGGAACTCCCGGACCCGTGGTGGTGGTGGCGTGAAGACGAGGAGCTGCGCCCCGAGTGGTGGTGGTGCCGGTGGGAGGACTCTGAGCCGCGAGAGCGCTTACTGTGGTACCCTGAGGGGGACATGGAGGCAGGCTCGGGGCGGAGGGGCGAGGCGGGGCATGGGGCGGCATAGTTGTGCTGCTGCTGGATCTCCAGGTGGAGGCGTTGTTGCTGCAGCCGCAGGCTCTCGTCTGCAGACTGGGGCAGGGGGGAGGAGCTGGAGGGCTTCCTGACTGTCACCACGTCTATTTCCTCCTCTGAAAAACAAGGTTCGAAAGGTCAGCATACAGTTTGTCACAACACAAATGGTTAGTGAGTCCTCGTTCACTTGTTTCTTTCAGCAGGTCTGCATTCTTGATCTTGTTTAGAGACAAAGACATGGATGTTTTACATGGTCCCAAAGTTAGCTAGTTTAACTGAGTGGCCAAATTAGCAAATAAAATATGACAATTCAATTCCTCTGTTGTTGTACCAGTGTGCATGCTCAATTCGGTTTAATACGTACCATTTTTTTAAGAATCATACAAACGGGATTACAAGCATTCCAGAAATTCCTTTGTGCTATAACATAGCTTACTTTAGCGTACAATGACCATTACAAACTCAAAACTCACCGGAGTCACTGGATGAGTTTGTGGAGAACTCTCCTCCGGCAGAGCCATAGTCCGAGGAAGACTCCTGGCTGTCCTGCAGTAAATCCTCACTTTCCAGAGCTTGGCATGCTAGCGCCGCTCTGTGGCAGTCCAGGGTGGAACCGGCGATCTCCTCAAATATTCTGGTGTCAATGTCCGATAGCAGTGGGCTGCTGGATAGAACAGAAGAAAGCTTCTCTTCCATAGACTTATTATTCCCCAGGCAATGCCACAAACAGTCTTCAGACTCCTCCGGTCGCTGGTCCTTGGATTCGGTTCCATTTACGTTATTGAAAAAGTCACAGTTCCAATTTAGTTGAAGATCTTGATCTTCCAAGAGTATATCCGATACGTAACTGAGTTGATCCTCCTTGGAAAGCGGCTTGCTGTTGAGACCGGCTTTCGTCGGTGGAGACTGGGGTGGCGTAGGCAGGGATTGTAGATCCTTCATCAAACTCTGGCAGAACTCGTCATCGAATAAAAGCGGCTCCGGGTAGAACCAGTCTTGCGACTGGGAAAAACTTTGCAACATTCTGGCAGAATCTAAAAACAAATATAAGAAAATTGGGTTAACACCACCTTAGTAAAAGGAATTTGTGACTAGGGTTCGAGGCAGTCCACAAGCACTGTCGCAGCACTATGTTATACGGCAAATGGTTCACGTGTAGCTACAGTTATCTCGTGTCTTAGGACCCCGACTGTAAACCCACCGGCAAACAACCTTTTATTCATGTTTACATCCTTTGCCCCGCCCAGTGATCACCTCCTGTCTTTTTACCCAATGACATCATTAGAACAGCTGGAGAGATCAACGTAAGTTTCCAGGAAATATCATTTCAGTTGTAACTCAACTTTAATAACGCATTTTTTTTCTGCTAGAGTACTTTCACTTGCCAGGGAGAATACTGCATAACCCCGGTAAACGTCCTTCTATCAGTGTCATCTGACCACGCAACCGGCAAATGGGCCATGCACTGCGATATTGAAAGCAGCAGCATGCGATTTGTAAAATGTGTTGGTTTCATTATTTAAACCTTCTACGCTGATTATAGCTACCACAGACATTTCGGATAGTTTTTGGGGGTTTAGCCCATAAATCATTTTTAACGATGGGCCAATGTCGCATAAAACCAAAGTTCAAACTATTTAATAGTTAGCAAGCAGCATAGTTAGCCTACTTAATCAATTACAGAGATCTAGATAATCAGCACCATTATATGTGCCGTCTGATTTTACGACTCATGAGTGCCATGTGAAAGGCACTGGTATCTTGCTAGTAATTCACAAAAACGATATATCTGCAATGCTGTTATCATGCCTTACATTAAGCTCACAGTGAAGAAAAAATCACGACGTACACACGATCAAACGTCCCGATTCCTCCTCCAGTTTGGATCAATTTGTGTAATTTTCTTCTCCGTTGCAGTATGTAAACGTAAAGCTATGCAGCATTGGCAGACACGCACTTCCACGTTTCACTCACAGTCACTACACACCCCGAACGGTGGGTGTGGCGGAGTGGCTCTTTAACTATATATAACCACATTGCAACTGTATTCCTCCACTAAGAAAAATCGCGCCAAAACAATATTATCACATCGGGGAACATTAAGTAAAATGTAGTATTCTTTTAATAATCACTTCGTGTCATTGATTTTTATGTGTCTGTTCGTAAAACACGGCTAAACCACAAAACAAGAACGAATAGACAAAAGTTAGGATCTATTTCCTCAAACGCGCAGGGATACATCGCTTCTGCTTAGTTCTGAATCTGGAATTCCAAGAAATGGCGGCGGCTAGCACAGATTCACACGTGTACTCTCTGAAAAGCCGGGTGCCTCGCCGTGGCAGTTGTAGGAGCAATGCGGCAGCTCCGTTATCGCTTGTGTGTCAATGGGTTTTAGGGTTACGTTGAACATTTAAAGGGATTTCAGCCAGGCACATATCAGACGTACGGTTCCTTGCTGACTTACATTGTCATCATAATAGTAATAATAGTAATAATAATAATAATAATAAAGCATTAACCATCAATGCTTGAATATATTTTATAATCAAATGTTGTATTTTTGTTTAAAGTAATAATGCAGTTAATGCAATTTTAAACAGCAGTGTTCACGATTACAGACGACACTGATTAAATACATTGTGGGATGCTAGAATACTATATAGTAGCCTATAGTGTTCACACAGATGATATAATGTGTAGCGAACTGTAGATGCATCCGGCACCACACGTGCGGAGTTCACAGGCAAACCCCATTGCCGATGCGGGGGGCGGTTATATAGAGCTGGTTCGTAGGCTATAGGTTACAGTATTGTTTGCTAACTTGTAGACCTATATGTTGAATAAGTCCTCACATTGTGATTGCAAAATCGATTGAATTGTGATTCCGATTTTGACACAATTTAGTGGCGTTTAGTAGATTAACTGTAAGCCTATACACGCACATTAGCCTATTGTAGAAACTGTATTTTTGTGAGTTTTTTTCAGCGATTTCAGTTAACGATCAGAATACCATAGCCTATAACCTAGTCTAAGACCAAAGCAATAGTGAATTTAATTATTACTTGATATGTGCGCTTTGATGGATCAGCAGCCTGAAATTGTGGGTTAACTGCCACCTAGAGGCGGCGCGTCTAACAGACAGGCACACTGAACTCACCATGGCATCTGGCAAGATATCACACTGTTCTGGTTCGTTTTCTTTTGCAGGAAGCAGGAATTTGAAAAACTGACAGGACAATACTCGAATATATCATATTTACATAATAAATGGATTCATGTTATAAATTGTAGCTTGCAGGTTAAAATAGTTTACTTTTAATAGTGATACAATTGTTCAACTTCACATTTAGCCTAGACCACTTTGCAGAATACAATTCGCACAAATAAAGACCCCACCTTTAATTCCTATGAAATTACACCCTGTGGAGTAAACCAGCATTCAAACCTTTCCACACAGACTGCCACACACTGACCCACAGCCTGCAACTCTTTAGCTACTAATTATCTTGACAGATCAAGCCCATGATTTAGTTTAGCGAACTGAAGAACCCTGGTATGTTCCAGTCTTTAAGGACAGACACACGGATAAAATGTGGATAAAAGTCTTTTTTATTTTCCATGTGTTCGGAGAGAGCATGAGGGAGTAGCATTGAGGATTTTTTTAGCCAAGGGCCAGTAGCCTCAATCTCTTCACAGATCTTCCATGCATGCTTGACTTCTGTAATGTTCTGACATTATACTGTCAGGGACGTTACGGTCGAGACTTGTACTATGGCCCACCGTAGGGAGAGACTTCATGTTGGAGGTCCCTTCTTTGAGGAGCCACTTTGATGTGGTGTGTGGCTGCGTGCCTGCTTCTTGGTAGACATCAGAGAAACCAAGACTGCCAGAAACAAGCCAAAATACTGCACCATTCAGAAGCATGGCTGCCTGCCATATGAGAAACTGCCATAGCTGTACATATTACTAATGAAGGATAGGATACACAATGTACCTTCTGTCTGTCTGTCTGTCTGTCTGTCTGCCTGTCTGTCTGTCTGTCTGTCTGTCTGTCTGTCTGTCTGTCTGTCTGTCTGTCTGTCTGTCTGTCTGTCTGTCTGTCTGTCTGTCTGTCTGTCTGTCTGTCTGTCTGTCTGTCTGTCTGTCTGTCTGTCTGTCTGTCTGTCTGTCTGTCTGTCTGTCTGTCTGTCTGTCTGTCTGTCTGTCTGATGTTCCAGGTGTGTTGCTCAGGAACCCAGAGAAGTGCAGTGTTGCACTGTGAAGTTGTTTGGATGAGCGGTTTGTAAAATATCAAAAAATGTTTTTGTCATTAATGGACACCACCCCCTAGTTTTCGGCCATCGGGCACTGCGAGTATTTCACCCCCAACACTGCACTATTTGAAAACACAGTAACAAGACTCAGAAAGCTACAGATTTCATGAGAAACAAACCCGGCACAGACTCTACTTAGTCACTGAACACTTTATTTCTCAATTGCCATGAAATTAGGGCAAATTGGGGAAATTGTGGGTGCCAAAGAGTAGGTATATGTCGTGAGCGGTCGTGGGCCAAGACCGGTAAGAGAGGCGTTGGTTAGCTTGACATCCATCACCACATAGCAATGTTAGCTATCTAGCTACCCACATGACTAAGCGGCTGTATAGTCAGCTTGCTGTGGTTAACTGACAAGGTTAAATTCAGCTAATTGTTTACAATCAATAATAGCGAAATGAACAATAATGCACATTGTTTCACTAGAACAACTAGCAACCACTCACAGTCTAAAATATATAGTCTACCACAGGCTCTGCACCAGTGTGAAAAGAGCATGGAACTGTTGTTCTGTCAATGTTTTAATGCTCTAATGGAAGTCATTGGTTAGGAAATGTACACAGACGTTAAGCTTGTAGGCCTACATGCACCAGGCTAGAGAGCCAGTGGAAGGTTGGTGGTGTTCTGTGTAGCTAGGGTGGGGTAGAACTCCAAGCAGGAGCTGACAGGACTTTAGTAGACAAAGGCTAGCTGATCTTTGTTTGCTCACATGAACAAAGACAGAATGGTGATTGGCATGTCGGGATAAGGGAGTTGACACAACTACAGTTAGTGTATTGTAGCAGGCTCTTACATTGTGGGGCATCCGTCCTCGTGGGTTAAACTAGTGCTAAAGTAACAATTCTGATGCCAACCACATACATATCTAGGGGTTGACAAACACTATGCAGAAGATTTATAGACACAGGTGGTCTTCCACGTTCTTCTGACGTCTCTGAAAACGTGCAGCCCAGGCCTAACCACTCCTACCTCCTCAGTTCCCGTAAACATAGGAGCAACAGTTCCTCACCCCTAACCCTGTGGCCTGAAACTGTCAGGGAGGGGTCCCTGTCAGCCTTACAACACATCCCCTTGGGCCCCCAGATAGCAGACGTGTGTGTGTGTGAGAGAGTGTGTGTGAGAATGTGTGAAGGATGAAAAAAAGGGTTTCAGGAGGACAAACCAATATCTAACGTTCTGCACTTTACGAGAAATGTGTCATTTCTATGTTTCCTCTGACGGGCTATGTAGGGCCAGGGGATGGGGGGCAAGAGGAAGTGGGATCTGTTGCCTGTGGCCTGGCGATAGGGGGTGGGGGGAGAGGGGTGGTGTGAAGAAGAGCACAGATACCCTGGCAGAGAGATGCGGGGTCTTCCTCCTCTGATTACCTCCCTGGATTTGCTTATCTCTCCGAGGACAGAAGGCACATGATTCTGCTGTTTGACATAAGAAACCCTGTAGAACAAAAGGGAGGAGAGGTACAGTAAAGGCTAAGAGAGACAGAGATAAAGATGAAACTGTTTCCAAGCCAAATGTGCAACTGCACTCCTACATGCACAAAGTGGTCATGTGTCAACGGTGATTTTTTTCACCTCATAATTTGTTTTTTTTAATCTTACATTTAATGCAATATAAACTGTTCTAGATCAATGGCTTAAGATAAGTGTATTTGTGGTATTCCAAATGTCAGTGGTTGGTGATTGGTCTTATTTACAGACTTAAAAGTTTGAGACAACTTTCGGGACATTAAAAGACATGCCAGACATTCATTCATGACTGTCAAGAGGAAGTGGTGAGGAAGGAGAAGCAGGCTTAACTGTGAAGTGAACATTCATATGTTCTCTTCCCCTTTTGCTTAATATAGTTAGAACACACTGTCACAATTATAAAAAAGGTTTTATCGAAAGCAACTTACAAGAAAGGATTTGAATCTGCAACCTCTTGATCTGCAGTCAAATGGTCAACCACTGAGCTGTACCTATCCCCCCAGAGTCAGACTGTGTGAAAGGTCAGCATGGTGTGCTCCCAGCCACAGACTGAGGCCACCCTTACACTGAGCATGAGAGACTGCAGGAGAAACACAGAGTCACAGACTGAGACCACCCTTACACTGAGCATGAGAGACTGCAGGAGAAACACAGCCACAGTGTTGAAGGAGGCACACGACACACACAGATACAACACACACAAATACAATACACATGCACACATATATATGTACACTTGTCACACAAACCCAAGCTATAGGCCTCCAGTTGCTGAGTGCAACATCTGTTTCTGAGCACATGCTGACCTGCTATGAGAGAATGTATCACACTAGACTTCCCTGTTTCTCAGACAAGGAGCTGCTATCGCTTTTTGCAAGGAAATCATTTAATTACACTCAAGTAGTGGTACATGAGGACTTTAAATATCCTCTCACAAAACTGACCTCTATTGTATTACTGTATATATTTACAGTATATGTATTGATTAAACAGCCAAACGACAGGTAGGCAGAAAGACAGTATGCACTATGCAGACATGGATCCAGGGGTCGTATGGTGCAGAATGACGTGGGAGAAACTGGAAAGGGGGAACAAAGGTTTTCAAGGGCACATTCCACGTATCTAACAGGGAATGTTTCTACGAACTGTGTGAGAGGGAGGCGCGAGAGGAAAAGTGACAGAGGGAACGAGAGAGAGAAATGGGAGGGAAAATATTGAGGTCAGTAGTAGAGCATTACCATAGTATTTATTTTAGGCTGTCCTGAAAGAGAGAGAGAGAAAGAGAGCGAGAGAGTGAGAGAGAGGCCAACTGAGAGAAGGAGAATGAGGGTTAGAGAGTGTGAGAGAGGGAGAGTGTATCCGAAGGAGGGGAGGAAAGGAAAGGGGATAGGACTGGGAGAGTTGTTCCAGATGCCACTGGACTCTCATGTCTGTGTGGTTGGGGTGGAGCAAAGCAGCAGGCCAGTCAGGAGTCCTCTCCATTTAGGGCAGATCCTTGGCATGACCACATATCAGTTGGTGCCAGCACTTGAACCACACACAACCCGACACCACGCATGCCAGCAACATTCACGACCTCCCCCTTCTCTGGGTGAACTTCTAAGAAGAACTGTCTCTAGACTTATATGGCAAGACCATAGGTGCTGGCATAAGCAAATACCATCACACTGGTACTGGGCCAGATGAAAAACCGCCTTGCTGTAGCATTGAAGCCATACTGCAAAGACCAAGTGTAGGAGCAACACCACAGATATTCTCCATATACTCCTGAACTCAGTGTCACTTCCACGAATTGCAAGGGTTATTCATAAAATGAATCTTCCTCGAATTGGAAGACAGAACACATGGAGAGCAGGAATGGCAAAAAGACATATGGTGATTTGTGGTGAGAGATCACCAGAAGTCATCTAAGAACCAGCTCAGATTTCCACACAGGACCCACCGATGCCGGCATTCACAACCTCACACCCATGTACCCAAACAGACACAGTACATAGTGGTCATGTGTCACCTATTATGAGGTGTAGCACGGTACCAGCACTACAAAGAGTAGCGGTTAGCCAACATTAAACTCACTATGGGTCTTCTGATGGACAAGTCCACATGTAACCCCTACATGTAAGTGAGACCATGCACGCTAAAAGTCAAACGCATCATGACAAGATGGAAGGTCAGTAGGAGCTCCTCCCAGTTCATGAGGGCTGATATCAGAGTGATGGTGGGATTTAGAAGATCACAAGTTCTCTGAAAGCACCAGATCAGGACATGTGATGATGGGGCCTGTATATGTGCAATCATTGGAAGTATATGGTAGTCTCCTCCAGCCATTCACCATCTCATGACTCTCCATTCTGCCCCAGGGTAGCCCAAATACCACCACCGTAACCCCCCTCCTCCTCCTCCCCCCTCCCATACATGGCTATCATGCCAGTGTGCTGTATGTAACTAACTTTGCAGGACAGCTGGATTTGCGAGATCACAACCACACGAGAATCCATTTTGCCAAGATCAAAGTAATCCATTTCAGACCAATCAGAGTCCTCTGAGGCAGGGGTTCTCAAACCTTTTGGGGCCAGGGGTCCCTGACAGGGGAGAACATTTTCCAAGGACCCCACCATAATCGTAACACCCATTCAACCTACCTCTTTGTGCTCTTAACTGGACACAATATTCTTGTTTTATTGGTGTAAATGGTCCCCATCTGTAGATAATTATATATTTGATGACTTTTAATGATGCAGCACAATTTTATAATTTATGGCAAATTATTTTGCAGACCCCTTGGACCCCAATTTGAGAACCACTGCTCTGAAGAACTGGCAGCTATGGGCGTGGTTGAAGATAGCCCATGGTGGACATTGATAGGCAGATGGTTCATCTAATCACTTACCAAGTGCCTGCCCTTGTCCAAACACAACTTCCCAGATGGTTATGCGTAACAAACTATCAGGTGAGAAAGGTTGGCATATAACCCTCATCCCATGCGCATATCAGAGACTGTGAGCTGATCACTCAAGTATTGTCTCTCCCAGCCTTTAATTGTTGACCTGAGTGACCTTCTGCATGTCTGAAAGAGCCCCAAGACAGGTTAGCAATCAATGAGCAACACAATGAGAGTGAAGAGTAAAGTAGGCTGTTTTCAAATGTTTAACCCCCCCAGCCCCACCCTCTCCCCGTTTCTCGGCCCTCGCTTTAGAAAGGTGAAGATTGAGTAATTTGTGGTGTGCTCCTTGATAGTGGCATCATTCTGGGATTAATCAAAGATTAGGCTCATAGATTATAGGACTGCACAGAGTCAAATAGCACTTTAAATGCAATTCGATTCTCCTGAAGAAATCCTTGGCCATGGAGGTTCCTGACATGGTTCTTGACCCTGGCCATAGATTTCCAATGATGTCGGCTATTCACATGGCTATTCACATTCCTGCAGCTGCTGTTCTCATGGTTTGAACACGGCCTCCATTCAAGAGCGATTGTTTTACAATTTTTTGTGTGAACAGTATACTGTGGCATCATATATAAAGACTGTACCTAATCAGTCAGTTCAATGCACAATGAGTTTCTGACTTCCAAAAAGTAGAAAGTAGTGTGTGAAAAACAAACACATAAATCTTTTCAAGTGAATCTCTTATGACAGTTAACCGAAGAACCACACTTGACCTGTCTTCAGTTCAGCAGCTGCCTTAAGGGGCCATGGGTGGCACAGCATTAGAGGGGTGTCAAACGTTCACATCCTTTTCTCTTCTCTTTAAATCTATGCTATGCATCTATGCTTTTATCGTTCTCTCTCGTTGTATGTACTCAGTTCCTTCCAGAAGATTCTGAAGCTTCGAACAGCTACGAGTGAACATTCTGGGTGAGAGAAAAACAGATTAGTCTGAAGTGAAATGAGCTGAAGTTAGGTTTAGCATGAATGTGAACCCTGACAGACAGACATACACACACAAATTGAACCATTGGTCTGGTCGTGATTCACTGACACTGCCTTTCCTTTTCACCAGACGCGGGGGTCACTCTACTCCCGGCTACGCTAAAAAAACATCCGCTGTCACACTCCCAAAGCTGTTGACTTAGTCTCCCTCCAACACTGTGTGGATGATTGCATCACAATTCCAGAGCAGGATGTGGGAGTTAGGGCTGAGGTACCAGTGAATACAGGCCATGAAGAAAGCACTTCCAGCTGTGGACTCCCAGGGGAATTACTATTGTCTGAGTCTAACTAGGAAATAAGGCATTTACACAGATTCACATCCCCGTCCAAGAAATGAAGCCTGGTAGAAAAACGAGTCTCTCAAAACATGATGCCTCATAGATACGTGGCTGTGACACACTTACAGGATATTGCTCACATTGATGATATTCAGCTGGCTTGGATTTTACAGCACGTTTTATGCTTTTGCTTTATTTGACCACAAATATTGTGCTCTATTTATTAAACGCAATGGAAGTCTGGGGCGCCCCCTTGTGGTCTTAATTTAACAGGAACTCCACAATGGAGGACAAAAAAGGCAAACTGACAAAGAAAGCATTGAAGTACATTTATATTTAAACAATGTCAGTGGGTTAGTCACGAGTCACAATTTTTTTTTAATAGCATCCAGGAATCTCAATGTAGCTTTCCTGAGGTCATACTGTATCAATGGCATTCTATGCAGACCAGTACAACCCAACGGCAACAGTTGCCCTCAGTGATCACTGGGCAATTATTAAAGAGAATGAGTTTTCACATGAAAGATCACAATCCTGTTTCTCTTTAGGGGAATGCACTCAATAATACTATTTAACACCAGTGAAGTGTTGACCTTCACATTCTGTACGTGTGCAAATACTTTGCAAAGACTCCTCTAAACACACAAGTGTTCAGCAGGCTGGGTATATTATTCAAAGACTAAGCAGATTGATGTGTTGAGACACGTAAAGAAGCTGGTTTATTCAACATTTATTGTCATAATTTTAAAAACTGTTTTGGACAATATAAATACATCTCTCCCACTCGCAAAATAGGCTGTTCACAGCACCAGATGAACACACACATACACACTCCTCTCACACACACACACACACACGTGACTTCCCCTGCCCCCTGAATTGGATGTCAAAGGTGTTGCACATCCAAAATACCGAAACCAGCCAACTTGAGTTGTGCTCTCATCCAGTGGTATTCCACGCATCACGCACATTCACCGCGCGACACAGACGCTCTGTCTGATGGGAAACAACACGTTACAAAGTTTAGAAGGTAAAGTAAGCGTGACGGTCGAGGATATGTCCACTGAAACACAGGAGAATAGTTGGCAAGTAAGAAATAAAGTGTCAAGATGAAAGAGAAGAAACGATCAGAATCTGTTTTCAAAAAGGAAATCGACTGTGAATCACTACCAACTGGAAAAAAGCTGTCGTCCTTAGTTTCCTTTAGACTGGCATCTCAGACTCCCTTTAGGTGTTTACTCAGATCTCAAACTATTGGGCAGGAGTCAGCAATACATGGCAATAACTCCCAACCCCATGTTCTGTGATTGGCTGGTACAGATTGACAGCAAATTGCTAATGAGAGTCCGATCCTTTCTGAACTTCACAAACGCATAGGGGGCGGGGCTTCGAGGGGATGATGAAAAATGCACTTTTGTTTGTGGAACAAAGAAACTGAAGAAAACAGCAGAATCTCAGAGGTGGAGATGTGAGAGAGTTCAGACAGATTCCTCCATTCTGGGGAAAGAGGTGAAAAGTTCCTAGTGTGTTGTCAGCCTCAGTAGGAAGCAGTGAGTCTGTTTGTAGTCACTTCCTTTATCCAAGAGAGCCTTCCGGAGATTGGGGCACACCACAGGCTGCGCTAACTCCAGCACCATAGAATACCACCACTAGGAGGCCTTTCCCAGCTCAATCTTCTTCTGTATGGCTTTGGCTGAGTGGTATATCAATGAGTCTATTAGGCCAGCCACTGTGGACAGAGAGAGGTGGGGACAGATGCATCAAACACACTACTCATTTGAAACGGAACTATCAGTTCAATACAGCTTTGAACATAATACACACAATACACTATAGATAACCGAGATAGATGAACTACACATGATTGACTCACCTGTGAACACACCCCCAATGATGGCACACACTCCTGTCAGGAAATGTGTGAACGATCTGAAGAGATCATCAGATTCCACGTCAGACAAAATGCACACAGACTACAACCCAGAATTGGTCAAATCTATATCAAACAACAATTCCAATAAGGCCCCCCCTTCACCGAAGAGACAATGTTTTTGGCATTAAGTGTCACATTGTTGTGTCATTAAGTGTCAACCCGTTGAATATGTACACTGTCCTTCGAAAACAAGGACATTTATAAGTGACCCCAAACTTTTGAAGGGTAGTTACATGGAATAGGGGACTGTGAAACTTGCAGTAAAGGGTCAAATACGTTTTCTGTTTCCATAGCTACAATACCCACCTCTGCTTTTCTGTGAACTTGACCATCATGGGGGAGAGTTCATACAACACAAACACTCCTGGTAGACCCTGGTCTCCTATTAGTCCGTTAGCCACTTTCTCATGCCTGGTCACGGAAAACTGGTTTGTTTTCACCACCTAGAGAATGAAAGCAGCACTTCAACATGTAAACATTCCCGAGACGCGATTGCTGCATGAGTGAACTTTTTTATGCAAGAAATATTCTCACCTCTCCATCTCCTTTGACATAAATAGTTGGGACTATTTTCACAAAGTACTGGTACATCATTGATGCTGAAAAAAATGAGAATAGCTGTTATAACAAAGCGTCACGGGCACCGAGACCACAAGGGGCGCTGTATATTTTCACGAGTAAGCAGTAATGGAGCAAAGTAGCGTCTGGCCAGAACAGTAACTGAAAAATAACCTTTATTCTGAAAATTCTTAAGCATTTGACCGGAACATGAGTTACTGCATTGAGAGTTGACTGCCTGCTATGAAGTTGCGTTAGAGGGGTAGCTGAGATTAGCATCGTCTAGAAAGCACACTAACTCGTTTTCTTACATTGAAAAATACATTACGTAAACTATTCAACTACGGTAAGTCAACGTGACTGCTCATAAATGTCGTACTTGGTGTACCGCTGTCGGCAGTCGAGTATCGAGTCTTACTGTTTTCAAGGCCAGCCGTAGGTGACAGGCTGTAGATAGCGTGCTACTAGCTAGTAGAATAACCAGCGTAATTGTAAAAACAAAATACTTTTAAACCATTACAGGGCAAAGTGGGTTTTTATTATACCCGGTAAAACCTAAAGAAGCTATATTACGAAACTCGAGCTAGCCGGTCAATAACACCAATTGTGATTCTGGACATGCTAGGTATCCAAACTCAAAAGCTAACTAGCTTAGCAAGGACGTAGTTACATAAACAAGTAGCTATACTGCGCAACAACATACTGATTTACAGTCTTAGATCTACTATTATAGGATATTGTAGTCTCACTGAAATTGACCCGATTATGCAACGCATGTGATTTTTTAGAATGGCATTATATCTGACTGGGCTCTTATTTAGATGCCTGTGGCAGTAGGACCATATGGACAAGGCCAGGGCCAGCCCAGCTGTTTTGACCGAGTCAAGATGGGCTTCATGATGGGCTTTGCGGTTGGTATGGCAGCAGGTGCCATGTTCGGGACCTTCTCTTGTTTAAGGTAAGGGTTCAAATACAAATGAACAAGTTTGGTAATTTTACCGCAGATGTCAGTGTCTGAATTGTCTGGTTTGTCTCCCTCCAGGATCGGAATGAGGGGCCGCGAACTGATGGGAGGAGTGGGCAAGACCATGATGCAAAGCGGGGGGACGTTCGGAACGTTCATGTCCATTGGGATGGGAATCCGCTGCTGAAGATTGTCTCGAATCGTCACTCATCGAACTTCCAAAATGGGACTTTTATTACAGAGCATGGCATCTCTGAGATTAAGATTAATTCTTGATTAAAGATGATTGGGGAACTCCACACTAGCTGTTTTTTTTAGTTCAGTTTAAACAATATCTTGGGAAAAGCCTGATAATGTTACTATCTCTGTAGATCTGCTGGAACAGAGTCTTTGTGGCTCTGATGGGCTGAGTTTGTTAAATAAAAGCTGTGATTACAAATTCTTTAGTATGTATTTGTTTGAGGCGTTTTTTTTTGGGAGAGTTAGCCAACCTTGTGGAGCTGCAACGTCCGTGCCATCCAGAGGGTTTACAATGCCCGGGTAGTCCTTCCCAAAAGACAGGTGCCTGATTAAGTGGGTCATGTTGATCTGCAACACAGAAACAAAGCAGGATTCAAGAGATCCGTCTCAAAAGTATTTTGTAGCTTCCTCTTGGAAGTTCATACGTAAATAAGTGTTCAAAATTTCGGTTTCTCCTGTGTCCTTACATTGTCCAGTCCGAAACTCTGCAGATCATGAACTGAAAAATAAACAAGACAGATTGTTAGAACTTTGGATCTGTGAAAGTCATTGTAAAGTAAATGGAGGTTCTCTCATGTCACAAAACCTGACATTCCCTTTTCCAAGTTATTGTTGAAGAAATGGCCCTCAGAAATGTGATTTATCAATTATTCAATGATTTATCGATTATCCAAACTGGCCACCCCAAATAAATAAATGCATTCAACAACACGCCGGGTAAAAGATGATGTTCTTTGAAGTACATGGAAGCTGTGAGTGTTTAAAATGAGATATAAGTTCCGACATGTCACCGGATAATTGAGAAAAGAATGAGATGTAAGGAAGGGTTTGGGGTCTACAAAAACAAAAGCTACAAAAAAATTGGACTTACTTTCCACAGCGTGCACTGCAGAAAGAAGAGAGAAGAGTCACTATATGACGAGGAATAAGGGCCACAAATACACAACTACAGTACTATGGATAGTTTTCAACTACAGCTTTGGTTGTGAACCCTGTCCTATGCCCCTAGAGTAAACACCATAAGCAGTTTCATCATCGTCACTTCAGCCTTATTGACATCACTAGGGATTCTTGTCTCGTGTTTCTGCTGTTATGCAGATTGGGACATTGTGAGACAATGCAGGAAGGGGAAAGATCTTTGTGCTCACAGCTTTATGTTTAAATGTACTGTGTCGTGTTACTTCGTGCTGTACTGATTAGTATGACATCAACTACAGAATTGGTGTTAATGGATAATTAGTTAATTGATACAAATTTCATTTGAATGTTGTAATTTTGAATATTATTCTTATTATAATATACATTATTTGGATGTTATTTTTAAGATTAGGAATATCTAATGTATACATCACTAGTGAGTGGCAAAGAATGTGAACAATACTACTGTACCAGTGCACATAAAATATAATTATTTAGGAAATAATGATTACAAATTAAAGTCAGAGTAAGAAGGAAGTGTACCCAAGGAAATGACAAGGAAGTAACCACTAGTCTTTGTGACTAGCAACTACAATAAGTGGACTTACCGGTTTTCCTTTGCCTGTCTCAATGAATGGAATTTAGGCTACAATTTTACACACAACACAAAGGTTTCTGGCTGCATGTGGTCTGATAAACACAGTCAAGCCCCAAGCATATTTATATCAGGCTATATTTAGACAACAACCCATATGGATACGCTGAAATACTATACCAATCAAAATCCTATATTTTTCAACCATGTAATGCCTACCCTATCAAACAAGAGGAGGCTGGTTCCATTGACTTGTTACACAGACCACATGACCCAAAAAACAGAAGCTCAGTCAGGGGGCCAGCTCTTACCATGGACATGAGACTGCTGGAAACTTTTTCCTGGGGCAAAATGAAAGTTCCCAGCCACCTGGTTGGAAAACAGAGAGAAGACATGAGGGAAGTTTGTTTGAACAAATGGCATTTGAGTCTTAGACCCCACCTCACCAGTGTGTGGTGTGTGTGTCTGCACGCGCGTTACCTTGTTGACCTCCAGGAATCCATAGACCTGACAGCCCTCGTTCTTCTGCTCTTGCATCTTCTGACTGAAGCCCTCCCTCTTGCACTGCTCGATGGTGTCTGGGTTCTTGAAGGCCCAGCCCCGTCTGCGGTACGCCTCCCGCACGTCATCACAGGTGTTACAACACCTGGACAATGGAGACAACCGTCCCATATTACACAGACAGAACCTTACACAGTCAATGGGCCAAACCTCAAAACCATATGTTTGTATGCCTTGACTCCAATATCAAGCAATGAGGAGGAGACAGTTGACCATGGCAGAGAACATTTCTGAACATAATTACTACCACCCAGTGTCACTCACTTCAGATCTTCCGTTTCAGCTCCATAGCAGCTCTCACATCTTTCTGGGTCCAGTGTACTGGGGTCAAACGTCTCACCCTCTTCTTTACCCATCTCTACGCAAAACAACAACAACGACCAACCAATGAATCAACAACTAATTTAAAACGAACAAAGGGGGTTGGCTTTTTCTCAGGGTAGCCATCCTATCGAGCCCGAGCTCTGGGAGCTAGCCACCTACCGTGTTTCTCAGCTTCTGTGGTGACAGGTTTGCCATCCTTGTCCAGTCTCTGTTTGAACAGGTTGTGTTCCACATCCAGCTGCTGCTCTCCTGCGACATCCATGGCATCAATACTGAGGTCTGAGTGAGTAAAACCACATCAGTGTTGGGTCTCATCTATACACTATCCTGCGTATCTGGAGAATTGGTGGGAATGATGCAGTCACACTTCTGTTTGTTACTTACAGGCACAGGGCATGTGAGGGAATATGACGTCAATGTTGATTTTCAGTTTGTCTCCCCGTGATGTGTCCACAAACAGCTCAGGGTGGACCTATGGAGAGGATGGAGACATATCGGTTACACCGGTAACAAAGTAAGCATCTCCACTCAGATTGCTATGACTTGATAAAGTGTAGACAGCCCAGAAACTACATTTTTTAATTTTAGCCTGAGATATGTAGAGCATGCGTGTGTGACGACATGTCATATATCAGAGAGAGGGAAATAGCTGTGACAACTGTTGGACTTGTAAAAGTTTTTGTTTTTGTTCTCTTCTGCTTTTTATTTGACACAGTGAGAGCTACATGGAGAGAGAGGGAGGGGGGGAAGACATGAAGGTAATGGCCCAGAATCTAACCCGGGCCCCTGCGTTAAGGCCTTAGCCCAAGCGGTACGCACTCTAACCGGTGAGCCACTGGAGCAACTGGTAAAGTTAAACAACATTTATTTTTCATGAACTGTATGTGTAAGGAAAGCTGAGATGAAAAGTGAACCTTAAATGACCCATTTCCATGAACATGAGACCTTCCAGTCTACAAGCAAACCTCACGAAGAACATTGTGATAATAGCAGTGCGTAAAACCCACCTCCTTTGTGAGATAATACTGCAGCTCAGAGAAGAACAGGATCAGCATGATGAGCCCACTGATGATGGTGACTGGAGGAGGAAGAGAAACACATGAAAGCGTTCCTCGTGGTGTGAGAGGCAGGAAACCAAGTAAATTCAATTGGGTATCCAGGCAACGTATTGTGTACGACGTGCACAATATCCAGAATGTTGCTGTGAACTATGCTGCACTGTGTTGTATATACTGACAGAGTATAAGGCTAGCTAGCGATAGCTTTGCGTTACTGCCGGTCTACGTCTGTTGCTCAGCCGTAAAATAAATTGTCATTACAAAGAGGAGAGTGATTACACTTTATTTTTATCACTGCGAGTAAGTTGTTTGCCAGCCAAATAATTAGAAAGATTATAAAACGAACTACCCAGCCCTGGATAGCATAGTTGAGATAGTTTGTTGGTTAGCTAGCTAGTAGGGACAAGTATGAATGGCAGGAGGTTCACGGGTGATATTGCTAGCGAACTACAGAAATATTTCAAACGAAAACTCACCGGTTGCTCCACCCCATGTTTTAATTCTGAAATCCTCTAGTGTTTTGGGATATGCATCAAATTGCTTTAGTTTATTTAACGTGTCCATCGTCTGTCAATCTGCCGGAAAGGACACTCTTGATCGCGAAACACATCGGTACTGGAAATGATTCACTTCCGGTACACAAGGCATGCGTTAAGAGCCAATCAACGCCCACCGCGTAAGCAACCCGATCAGACTCGACTGTCCAGTAGCCTACATAGATATATATTTATATACCAGTACGTGAGGTGCGCTCAGTGATTGGTCACCTATTTTCCCAGAATAATGAGGGTGTATTTAGTACACATCTGGCCATCATTCCTGTATCATATCATACTCTCAAATATAGCATATGACTCCCTTTACAAAACCGTAGTTAGTACTAATTGCTGTGGACGTTTACCGTACTTCTTCGAAGTAACGCCGCGGCGTTTATTACATAATGTTAATTTTTGGTGCGGTGTTTATTCGAATAAATACGGTATATTGCTTATCTTCATACTAAAATCAAGGAAGTTGTCAGCATGCAGAATAACGTTATCATCTGCAACAATAGATTATAACAAGGTTTTATTTTTTTATAGTTGACTGTTTTATTAAATATTTACACAACAAGTGTAGAGCCCCCACTAAAATGGATAAATGAACTCACAACAAGCAACAGAAGTTTGCAGGAAGATGATGCATCCCTACCCTGAAGCAACAACTTAACCACAACCCAGACACATATCTTTCCATAATTTATTTTGTACAGTAAAACAGAATAGAGGTTGCGTTCTCTGCTTAGATCCTCATCCACTGAGGAAATGGTGTGTGTGTGAAGAAGAAGCAAGTTAATGATTTAGGGCAACCATTTCTTAGCACAAGTGTGGTTTACAGAGGATAATTGCAGAGGTGAACAAGATCAGAGTTCGAGCCCAGAGGCATCCACAGGCAGGTCAGTTAGAACGGGTCATGGGTTTATTTTGGTGGCCTGTATGCGATCTTCCTGCTCTTCAACACAGACCACTTGTGTCTCTTCATGTAGTAGACCAGGGGCAAAAGGATTGCGGAACCCATCAAAAACTAGGGAGGAGAGAGAAAAATGGCGTTAGGGAGATGCAGTCAGATTCTAAGTCTACATGTGTGGCCAGGCCAGCGACTCACCTTCAGTCCCATGCGTTTGCGTGTGTCGTGCTCGGGCTCCGATGCCCACCTCAGGTACGTGCACACGTCCTTGGCCACCTGACTCATGGTGGCAGGGGTTCCTGTCAGACAACAAGAGGAGAATGTAAGAGACCATCACTATTCTACATCCTAGGGTGCTGGTCCAGCTAGCCTGATAACTCAACGGGGTGGACCAGATCTAGAGGGGAAACAGATGTACTGACCATCATCAAACTCCAACACCTCGTTGTAGATGGGTGGAGCCATACCGATGGCCTGGCCAGGGAAGTAGGGATTGTAGTAGAGACCCTCCTTCACATCCACACCTGCGGGGGGCTCACAGTAGCCAGTCAGCAGAGAGAACACATAGTCCTCACCTCCATGTCTGAGAGAGAGAGAGATTCAAATGTTTTACTTGGAAAAGGGAGATGTTACAGGGGTGAAATATTTTCAGACAGATATAGAGGTGAGGTAGAGGTTTGAGCTACCTGGCGTTGATAATGTAGCTGAGATCTGGGGGCAGGGCTCCATTGTTGGCCGAGCGGGCAGCCTCAGGGTTGGCGTAGGGCTTGGGGAAGTAGTCTGACAGCTTCCCTGGACGGGTGAACATCTCCCCGGTGTCATCAGGACCATCCACCACCTCGACCTGACCAGGAAAGTAAACACAACAGGTTGGTTACTAAACTTAGGGGTGGGTGGGTGGGGGAATCGATTCGCAATTCAGTCTTCTAACAATTCATATTGATTCAGAAATTTCAAAAATCGTTGATTTTTTTCTTCAACACTCAACTGTCTATCACAGTCAAATAGAAACAAATAACACTAAACAGCAAACTGGAATCAAATGTAAGCATATGAATCGAAATTTGATTAAAATTTTGTAATTTTGTGATTCGTAAATATCGTGACCCCAATAATCGATTCAAATCGAATTGTGAGGTACCAAAAGATTCTCACTCCTACTAAATCTCTACCTACTTACATGAGGTCAGACAAGGACCGGGGATATTTTTAGATGGAACCATCAGCAGTGGGTGCTGTTCTACATTATGACCCATCCAGGTAAGCATCAGTCCTCACCTCCTCAGCCAGGACCTTGGCTTCAGCCTCTGTGTGTGATACGCCGACCAGGTTACGGAAGGCCAGGTACTCCATGCTGTGGCAGGCCGAGCACACCTGCTTGTATACCTGATACCCACGACGGATGCTGCAATCACATGCACAAAACACAAACAGGAACATGAGATTTACACTCACATGGGTTTTCTAAAAGGTATGTGGGTGTTTGTTTGAAGTTGGACCTGGCGTGGTCGAGGGAAGACACCATGCCATTGTGGGTCCAGGGGTACGAGGGAGGGTGCAGCTCCAGATCCGAAGCCTTCACAGACTGCTGCAGCATCAGAGCCATCCCAGCTCCACCAGTAGTCAACACCCCCATTGTTGTCAGCATGACCTTCTTCCCCCTCGGCAAACTGGCGAACGACATGTTGGCCTGGAGGGGAGACAACTGTGTAAGAAGAGAGCCTTACGTAGGTGCTAGAGCACTTTCAATTTCAATAGGGAATAATACATTGGTTCCAAATTAGACATCACCAGCGTTTTATTGATCTTGGCTCCCTTTATGCCAGTGTTCATGTCTATTATTTGTATGTATCTATTATTATTTCATATCTATATATTCACTGTAAATAATAATGTGGTTTCATCAAGATATCTTCTCTTGTGCACAATGTTGATGTTGGCAAGCAGTATTTATGAGTCTGCCCTTCCAGACAGTTTTCATAACAGACAGTTTTCATAACGGCAAGAGTCAGATGACTTGAGACAACTGGCCTGCAACACCATTATTAATATAACCCGAGTTTGACAGCAATACAAGTCATTTGAATGAGTGTACGGAAGCTCGTAAAGTAATTCGAGCATTTGCTAACATAGTTTATTATGAATATTGACGAAGTGGGCACACAAACCCATCAATTCCACTTAACAGACAAGACAACCTAAATTATATTTTTAATGTTACAAAAAAGTAACCAAAACCAAATGTTACAAGCAATGCCAGCCGGTGTTCTGCGGACTAACGTGATTTGTGCCATGTTATCTAGATTAGCAGTAAGAAGCTAATCTGCCAGTACATTGAACTCTATACATGTTGTCAAGGTTAGCAAACAATCTCGAAACGAACGGAACTGTCACTAAGAATACAAATGTGAGACTCATACCCAAATCATTAATTGGCATCAGTGTGACGCTTAGGCTACACATATCAGATTTACACAAGTGACCTTGTCTTACCCCACCACGATAGCTAGCAGCGCCGGGCGGGCTAACATGCGAGCTGACCGGTTTGCTGTATGTAGCCAGACTTTTAAATACAAAGTTGAGCATATATTCTGATACCCAACGTATGAGAACAAAATAAGTAATCTTACCCTTGAGACAGTTTGGACACATTTGGGAGAATTCAGGAGGGCTCTCCCACTCCCAGATTGCACGACCGCTCGTAACGCCGCCATCTTCTCCTTTTCTGCCTTGAAAGACCGGAACACAGACGAGTATGCAGTATCCAGCCCCCGCATCCCCCTCCCCAACAGAAAACTTACACAAGTGCTTATAAAACACCATCTCTTTTTGATTTTAATTTACTTATTCCATTTTTAATGCATGTCGTTTCTAAATAATTAGTGGTTCGACGTAAATGCAAATACATTTCATCAATCTTTTTACGTTTTATTAAGAGGAAAGGTTGTGACGGACAACTTGATGTGTGCCATCTAAAGGACGGATGATATTATTGCATCCTACTGCAACAAACGTTGACTGGCTGCTGAACGCACCCCAGGTCATATGACCACAGCATTCAGACAAACAGCACATGATTCTTTCTTCCGCTGTCAGAGTCGGCAAGGTCTTGGTTTGACTGTGAATAAGGTAGCTAGCTTTTTCCCAAGGTAAGTAACCGAGGCACTCCTTATCTTTAATGAATTCAACAATGTATGTATATTTGTAGCCAACGTTATAATCTGTGTGCTATTGTAACCCCTCGAGCAGTGCACTGACAAATAACGTTGTTACTGACTGCAGTGTTGTGGGTGGATTTTTAATTTTAAGCTTTCATGTTAGAACAATCACTTAACATTTGGTAACAGCAATTGTTGTCTTTTCAGATGTTTCGTGTGGTCTTGGCCGTGTTGTTGGGAACACTTGGGGTTATAGGAGCTCCTGACTCAGATGAAATCAAGTTCCTCCCAGGTCTTCCGAAGCAGCCCAGCTTCAAGCAGTATTCCGGATACTTCAACGTTGCTGAAAACAAACATCTTCATTATTGGTACATGGTTGGTTTTGTTCCACATTATACAGAAAGACCTATGTTTTTAAATGCGTGACCAAAGAGCTCATAGTTTACTTGGTCTAAAGTATAAGTATGTAAAGGTATGTAAAACTCCTGTGCTGGCTCAGCTCCAAACATACTTTACAACTGTTATTGTTTTAGCACATTGAGGGTATTAAACTTGCATCTACGGACTTCAATTCAGAAGTTCTTCGATCAGACATGATATAAAAAGTGGCCTAACTTCCTGGTTAAGAATTTCCCTAGACTCGTTTTTAGATTCTCTGAGGAAGTAGGAAGCAGGCCAACTGAAACTAGATAGTATTGTCAGCACCTTCAGGTGGTGACAGGCTCATTTTCTAACCAATAAGCGTTTAATATTTCAGATACCTAACTGCTCACCATACCATGTGTGACCATGTGAAATCTTTGTGTTTGTGCAGGTTTGTGGAGTCTCAGAAGAATCCGGACAGCAGTCCTGTGGTGCTCTGGCTGAACGGGGGCCCTGGCTGCAGCTCTCTGGATGGCCTGCTCACTGAGCATGGCCCCTTCTTGGTGAGGAGAAGGGGCTGACTGCTATGACTTGTTATAAAACCACGTCCCCCAAACACAGACGGGAAAACATATTTCCATCACATTTGGCTATGTTGTGAAAGTGATGGTAGGCTACCTTGTTTGATTATGTAGGCTACAGTAACAGTGCACTTAAACTGGACACTGGTTTGATTACAAGACAAGATCAAATTTCAGTCATGTTCAATAATGTGATGCTGTCTTTTCAGATTCAAGATGATGGTATATCCCTGGAGTACAACCCCTACTCATGGAACATGGTTGGCTTATTCTGCCTTTCCTCCCCGTTCATCCCTTTTTAAACATGAACCCACTTGTAGTCAATAGAATGGGATTCATTTTCACTTTTTCGCATTCGTGTAACTGAAGTTGTGTTTTTAGATTGCCAACATGCTGTATCTAGAGTCACCAGCAGGGGTCGGCTTTTCCTACGCTGATGATAAGAAGTATACAACCAATGACACAGAGGTGAATGATAATTGTTGCTGCAGTGGCTCCAAAAAAAGAGAGAGGGTTTTATAAGAAAAATGCTTTTGCCATGTCATTGTTCAAGTGACTCAATATTGTCCATCGGCAGGTGTCTATGAACAACTATCTGGCGTTGAAGGAGTTCTTCCGGCTCTTCCCAGAGTACAGCAAGAATGAGTTCTACCTGACTGGAGAGAGCTACGGAGGGATCTACATCCCCACCCTGGCTGAGCGAGTCATGGAGGACGACATCATCAACCTGCAGGTAAGGGGGGAGAGCTCCTGACCTGAACATGAATCTGTTCCTGAGTTGGGGCAAGTCCTCCGAAATGTATGACTTCCATCAGGAGACTGAGTAAATGGGTCTTTGTCTTTCCCAGGGGATCGCTGTTGGTAATGGGATGTCCAGTTATGAGATGAATGACAACTCCCTGGTGTACTTTGCTTACTACCACGGGCTTCTTGGAACAAGGTATTTTAGCCTGTGTTTTGTCCCTCGTCCTCAATGCATGAGTGTTCTGTCTCCCAAACCATGAGCCCACCTGTCCTCTGTTCTGGGCTCGTCTTTGTAGTCTTTGTGGGATTGGGTGTTGTAGTTTGGCTGTGTTCATTTCAATTGTTGTAAGCGAGCCACTGGTTGGGTATTCATATTATAAGATGACCTATAAGAGGTAAAGTGCTTTGTTTTGGTTATCCTTGCAGGGACAAGGGGATACATATTCTTGTATTTGTATTGCAATACACCCACACAGTAGGCAGACTCAAATTGGGTTAGGTCCTTCTTTGACCTTAAACAGAAGGGTCATAAAACCTGTCATTTATTAATGATCTTTAGAATAATAATTTCAAAACATGTAATTATTTGACAGGCTATGGGCCGACCTACAGACATATTGCTGCAAGGGCGGTAAATGTGACTTTTACAACAACCATGACCCCACCTGTTCCAAAAATGTGAGTCCCTGTTACCTACAGCTTCCACGTTCCCTTTGTCGATTTGACAAGAAAGCTTCAGCCGGACTTTGACTGGAACACTGCATGCTGACTATAGCCTGTAAAAGTCTTGTGTCCTTAAAGAGGAAATGCATTCATGCCACTCTCTCCCCCCTCTAGCTAGCTGAAGTGCAGTACATAGTGTACAGCTCTGGACTCAACATGTACAACCTGTACGCCCCCTGTCCCGGAGGAGTCGGACACAGAGTCAGGTCAGATTAACATCTTCCTGGGTTATCTATCTTACACAATGTCTGGTGTAAGGAACTGTCTGGTTGAAACTGCTTGGTTCAATTCCATCCCTCCTCCTTCCTGACTTGTCGACTGCCCTTGTCTGGATTTGTGGTTGTAGCATTGACAATGGGAACCTGGTGATCCGGGACATGGGAAACAGCTTTGTGAACCATGAGTGGACAGAGCTGTGGAGCAAGGTAAGCACAGAAGAGTGGACGGTTTATTGCAAGTCTGTGAATTCAGAATGATATGTGAGCAAATCAGAGTTCTTTTTTGACACAGTGTTATTATTTATGTTGTAGAAAGTAAAGAGTGTGGCATCTCTGTACAAGCGTGTGAAACTGGACCCCCCCTGCACCAACTCCACCCCCTCCACCCTGTACCTGAACAACCCCTACGTCAAAGCAGCCCTCCACATCTCCACCAAAGCCCTGGAGTGGCAGATCTGCAGGTGGCTCCACACACACACACCACACACACACACACCAAGGTAGAACCCTCTCCCGAGCCGTGGTCCTGGTACTCACACAGTGGCCCGGGGGGCCTGGGTTCACTTTGTCTCGTGGCTCGGTGACAACGTTCTGAGTGTGAACCTGGTGTTGTTGCAGTGCTGAAGTGAATCTGAACTACAAGCGTCTCTACATGGATGTGAAGAAGCAGTACCTGAAGCTTCTGGGGGCCATGGTGAGTTTATTTTTTTGACTTGAGATCCTTCTGTGCTTTGAAGAGATGAACGCGGCACCTGAAAGTAGCAGCACTCAAGCCGCAGGCTGTGTGTTTCTGATTTGTCCCCGTAGAAGTACAGAGTGCTGGTGTACAACGGAGATGTCGACATGGCCTGTAACTTTCTCGGGGACGAGTGGTTTGTGGAGTCTCTCCATCAGCAGGTAAGGTCACTTCCCTAAGTAAACTTATTGGGATGTTGATATTCCAGCTGTTTTGTGGCTGAGCCTGGGGGGGGGGTCTGGTTGGGCAGCGCTGGGCCAGTGTGCGTGCTGACCTCCAGGCTGTGTGGTTCTCCAGGTGCAGGTGGAGCGGAGGCACTGGACCTATAACACAGGAGAGAGCCAGCAGGTGGGAGGCTTTGTCAAGGAGTTCTCCAACCTGGCTTTCCTCACCGTTAAGGTAAGACTCCCTAAATCACCGCCACCAATAAACACAGACACAATAATCTGACCGTTTTTTCTTTCATAGTCTGAACATCCAAACAGCTGACCCCACTTGTATCGTGTAAAACAATTTTAAAGGATTTAGTTGTATTAAATCAGGTGAAATCATCCCTGCTTTTCGGATTACAATGTGTTGAGCTCCCTTGATTTGAACATGACAGACCCCGCTTTCTAGAATATTCAGTAATGCTCCCTGTCTTATCCACCCCCAGGGTTCAGGCCACATGGTCCCCTCAGACAAGCCCATCGCTGCCTTCACCATGTTCACACGCTTTCTGAAGAAGCAGCCTTACTGAGATGAAACTCCACCAATACCCATCCACCCCTTCTGCCATTTGATTTGCACTCTGTTTTGGCAGTAGAACAGACTGACTTTTAGACCTCGCTTGGCACTTTGGCTTGTCAACATCTTGATGGAACAAGATGGTGTATTGTTGGAATACTCTTCCATCACTGTTGGTCATATGTAGGTGAGCTATTAAGCAAGGAATCTTGAAACGTGTCTGCTTCTTTCTCTACTGTGACAGGTACATATGCTGCTGTAACAGATTAGCAGATTTTTTGAGCCTTCTGTAATCGTGATGGAGAGAAACTGATTGACAATTTGTTTGCTGACTGCCTTGATTAGCACAGGAACATTTATTCTGTGCTCTTGTAATGGCCTTTTTAACTACATGTAAAAATCAAAGGGATCTGTACGCACTGGATTATGTTTGTTTTTCTGTTTCTGTACATGTAAATCTGTTCGTGTTTTAAGAAGAACTGCAGTCTGACGGAATTGTGCCTCCATAGAAACATTTGTAGACACAATGATTACAAGGGAACATGTCTATTCTTTCGCTGTGTTCCCAAGAATGATCTAATGATTGTTGGAAATAAAAATGTCTTGATATTTTGTATTTAGTTGACACTTTAATTGTTTCTTACAGAATGGCATTACATAAATGCATGACTGAGGTTTAAAACTGTTGTGCAGTCATCACGAGGGGTCCCAAGTTGCAATACATTCATCGTTACATCAGCACGATTGTCACTGAACTGTTTGTACTTATGGGTTGGAGATCTACATGGTCAAGTACACAAAACTTTTGCATCGTTTAATCTTACAGTAGAATGTGCCATACATGTGAGACATGTATAGACAAAAAACACATAATTGGACCACATAAACCTATCAAGGGTATAGGAGTGCTGCTGTGGACCACATACACCCATCAGGGTATAGGAGTGCTGCTGTGGACCACATACACCCATCAGGGTATAGGAGTGCTGCTGTGCTCCCTACTTGGTGCCTGTCTGAACTCTGTCTAGACGCTGTCCTCGCTCTTTTCCTGGATCTTCTTCTCGATCATATCCCTCAGACCTCGGCTGAAGTGCAGGTTGGCTCCGATGACGAGGTAACCCTAGGGTCAGAGGTCGAGGACTTAGAAGGCGAACGGGTACGACAACAATCTTCATCGTCACTCCTATGTTCGTGAGGGCACAATGTTCTGTCTATTCAGTCATTTTAAGGATAGAGGTTGTGATTGAAACTTACATTGTGGTACTCCACCACTTCCTCTATGAAGTCAATCCCATCTGCCAGAGGAATCTGGACCCCTTTTTTGGTCCAGTCTAAAGCAGAACCACAGATGAAGAATACAAGTCTCTGGTGGTCATTGAAATAATGTCAAAGTAATAATCTAGGTACATTATGAGCATTATCAAACAGGCATCATGCAGCACTTACTGTTGATGAGTGGTACCACGGAGATCTGTAGCATGGTCTTCAGAGGACCTTGGAGGGGAATGAGCTTCAGAAACAAACACACGTGAGGGTTCGAACCACGTACTGATACAAAGGAAAGAACGAAAGATAAAGGTACTTAACTTACTGCCAGTGATTCCAGAGCAGACTGATTGGAGAAGATCTTAAACCTCCGCAAGTCAGCATTAACCGCTAGCCTTTTGCCTTTCATTGACACCTTGGCATTGAACTTGGCCTCCTGTGAAGAGTGACGACAGACACAATCTGACAATGGACTAGTCTCCTAACAGCTGGTATCTTGTTGGGCACTGAAGCCAGCAGAATAGACCCAGAACGGGGCGTCCTGCATTTAAATGCAAGGTAAATCAGACATAACCAATCAAACGAGATTGAAAGAGCGAGAAGGATTGCGTAAGCAGATCAAGGCGTATTACTAATCCTTACCATGGTCATGCTGGTGAGCTGAACCGGTGGCTGGCCAGGCGGCAGCAGCATCACCTTAACAATGGCGTTCACGACAACGGTTGCTCCCGATGTCTTGATGGTGGTGCGGGGCGCTGAGGTCACGGCCAGATGCAAGGAGAGAGGCGCGTCCACCAGAGCTGGGTTCTAGGAAACAGATTAAAGGAACGCAAGTTAATAGTTTGAGGGAGAAAGAAAATATCCTTGAACGAACCGCAATCTAACTGTAACGGTCGGAGTATGCTCACCATAATCATAATTGAGCCAAAGTAGGTAGTCCTGAGGAGCAAATCCATATCCTTTGACATCTGGAAACACATCCATTCAGTTCAAGTGGTTGGTGTTGAATGGGGGGTTAGGGTTAAGTCGGTTTCGAGGCCTCATAGTTACCCTATCATTGGCAAGCAGCATCTGGAAGGCGCCCCCCTTGTAGTAGGAAAACATGCCACTGTCGAAGAAGTACTCGGAGAGAGCCATGTACACCATGCGGTCGTACTCTCTCATGACAGGGTCCACGGCGTAGTTGGCCAGAGTGTTGTTCTCATCTTTCAGGTTATAGAACATGCCCTGTGTGGCATTGAAGTGTAGGGGAGAGAAAAAGAGAATTTCGAAAAAAAAGGGACTTGTATCGTTGTGAATGCACTTGTGTCTGCTTGGTAAGTGACACACTCACCCTGAAGTCCATGTCAAGACTCCTCGAGGTTACCACAGGATCACTCAGAAGTGAGTAGTCGATTCCGATATAACTGTCCACTTCAGTTCGCACTAGTAGGTAGAAAAGAAATATGACATGTTTTAAACCCATTCTGGTGTGAACAGTACAGTGCTGACGTCTGCATCATTGCTGTGCTACCTGGAATTGTCTCCAACAAAGAGTTGATCAAAACCAAACTGGCATGGTTCAGGACAGGACAGATCTGTAGAGAAGAAGAGGTAACGGCTTGAAACATCACATACTATGTACTGACTTACAGCCAGAGAACAACATAATATGCCCGTACCTGTTGGTTGAGAAGAAAGCGCATTCCTGTGGTTAGGAAAGTTGCTACAAAGTCATAAACCCTCCTGAGGAACAATACAGACAAGTCGTGAACACCTGTGCTCATTACATTTGATAGATCAAATCATATGAGTGCATGTGTAAAAGTGCATGGGATGTGGTTACCCTAAGGTGCCGTCAAACTTGGCACGCATTTTGGCAATGGAGGCGTCGCAGGTGACGTTGTTGATCTTGAGGCGTCCCTGCTCATCTTTGATGAAATGGAGCACGGTGTGGATGTTCACGCCTTCTGCAGAGGCGTTGATGGAGCCTGTGTCAAAGCTGGGACCACACCAGAACACACAGTGTCATGATCATCTTCAGCCACATTCATAAGCCACCAAAGTCGACCCAGGAATTTTGTCATTGACATTTATAAATGACAACTGGAAACGAATGTCCTATACTCATGTGTTGTTCATCTAGGCGTCCAGCTGCACCTAAACCCTTCAGTCTGGGTCGGTGGGAAGCCAGCTTAATGGCCCTATGATGCTGATGACTTACAAGAACCAGTAGAGGATGCGTCTCTCGAAGGTGAGAGCGATGGAGGAGTTCTGCACCTCAAAGAGCAGGCCCAGGTCGGGCTGGAACCTCAGGTCAGCGTGAGTCAGGTTCAGCTCTGTGATCTTTACTCTGAACAGACAGGAGAATGTGAGATTAGTGCCTGAAGAAAGACTGGTCCTTTGACAAACAGTGTTGGTCCCAGTGGTGGCACTGTGGTTGGACAAGATACTACTCCATGCAATCAGAATCCTGATCAAGGGGAGGGTTTTAATCGCCATGAAAGTTGGCACAGACAAGGAATTTACTTTGACAGGAGGGTGCATACATTCAACATATAGTTGTAAATCTTAAATAAGTGGTGTAATCTTAAATAAGTGGTGTCCATGGGCCTGAAGGGATCTAGATTCAGCCTAGGTGTCATGACAACAGAGGGTTCCTCACTCCTTGATGGTGTACTGGAAGCGGCCCTCCTTTCCTTTCATCTCGGGCATGGTGATGTTGCTTAGCTCCTCCTCCACAAACTTCTGAGTCTCATACTTCACTGGAAAACACATTTGCAGGATGACATGCATCTGAATACACATGAGAATCATCGCAAAAATCGCACAAAAAAACTAAAAAGGCTGTTGCAATTGCAATATGGCAACATTATTAGTCATTGGGTGAACAACTTGATCGACTAAAATGTGTGTCTTACACATCTCGAGGCCCTTGCTGGTGATGCGTATCTTGCATCCGGCGGGTTCGGCAGCCATGGCCGTCCAGGTGAAAAGAACCAGGAAGACGATGTACAGTAGACTGGAAGCCATCACAACTTGCCAAACCTTGACATGACACAAATCATCCAATAGTACATTTAGTTCCAAATATTCTTATCTCATGAAACATATTTAAGAAGTCATCTATGCCTACAGCCATTCAGCACATTTGATGACAGAGATATATTATTATCATAATAGGACAGTCTGAGACCACATGCAGCATCAGTGCAGTATCACACAGAACAGGGAATGATGGCACTGTTTGTGAAGCACTGTGAAGCATCATCATCCTTCAATAAAATGCATTGGGCCTAAAAGTTACGAATCAGACCTTCCATAATCCTTGAACAACAATATTCTTTATATTGCCCCTTTTCTGTGCCCTACCCCTTGTCCTCAAATGTTTTTGAAAAACTATGATTCTAAAAGTGAAGTAACCACAATAGAATCAATGCAGTCATTCATTTCTGCCCATGAGGTCTCTCTTGTTGCAAGAGAACATCATTAATCCTTGGAAAGTGAACCACCAAAATCTGTCCTACCTTTCCAGTGCAGGATATGTAGTATCCAAAAAGTAGAAGTGCGCAATAAATATTTCAAATGTTACACAAGTCTGCTCTAAGTGCACCTAAATGCCGAAGTCTGAAATCGTTTCCCAGCAGCATGAACTGTTGCTGAGCGAACGAGCCAGCGACGAGTGAGTGGGCTGAGTGCTTGTGTCGTGGGGGAGACGGGGGTAGGTGGGAGGGGAAACCCAGAGAAGAGGGTTTTACTCTTTACTTCATGTCTCCATAGCCTTTTGTTTCCTCGAACAGCAGGGAGGGTAGTGATCGCTATGGTAACCTACCACAGAGGAACTCCAGGGTTGGGAGAGCAGGATGTTTCATGACCGTAAGATTTTAGAAGGGCCCAAAAGACATGCCATCCCCTGCCAACTCCATTTAATTCTCGACACTCAAAAAGTATGTGAGTGTGTGTGTACATTTCCTGAAGAAGGCACGAGAGTTATTTTAACATTTGGTGGACGCTAAAATAAAACAAAATAAAACAAATAGGATCAACAAGTGGCCCATGCTGTTTATTGGTCCCTACAGGGACCACTTAACCTCGCATAAATCTGAAAAGCTTTTCCTCTTGGACGAACATTGTGTGCTTTTTTTCATGGCTTTTTCTGAGAATTAGTGCAGGGTCAAGAGTTGTGGGTTCCCCAGAGGCGACCTCTTTGTCTTACTTGGGCGTCATAAACAGTCCAAAACGGTCAACATGGTCAGACCACACGTGTATCTGCACGTGGCTTTCTCAACACTTCACAGTCAACACTATATCATGTCGGTGCAGGAGAAAAACACTCGAGCTTCCTGAGGGGCTAGGGGCTTTATGACTGAATGTGTGCTCAAAACTATTATGGTTTTTTTCTTGTTTAAACAAGACTCCCACTGAAGCAACAGGCTACTTATGTTCCTGTCAAAACGTAAACATCCCACGTCCTTGCACCTCCTCCTTCTCTGAGCCCCGTTTACCGTGGATGTCTTCAGGCTACTGTTTTGTCTGCTGTGAGACCGAGCTGGTGTTTTTGGAAAGGGATTAAGGCGAGGGGCACTGCAGTTCAGCAGCACACAGCATTGTGGTCAGATCCAGGTCAATGACTGCCAGAGAACTATGCATACAAGAGGCAGAGGAGGGCTACCTAACAATCCAAATTGGGATCTCAGAATTCCCCTGTAGCTTTGAGCCGCTACGCAGGAGTTAAACGTATTACTGCTCCTCCACGGCACCTGCCCTCCTGTAGGCTGATTGAGTCTGAGCCTGCCTTGAAAAATGGGTTCAAATTTGCCTCAAGCTATTTATTTGAAGTAATTTTGTGATCAAACCCCTGTAATTTGCAGGACAAATTATGACTTGGCTGAGCGTGACCTTTAGCTACAGACACATCTCATTGGGGTAAGGGGTCATTTTCATTTTGTCATCTGTTATTTATACTCAAACAGCAATAAAGCCTTATTTTACACCGAAAGCTCTGACTTATCAATGTTACAAGCACATTACATTGAATCTGGAAAGCTAACTGTATGCAAGTTTATAGCTTTACAGAATCATTTAAATGTACAGGTATTAAGGTATTCTTAACAGAATCTATATACCGGCAGACCAACCAGTATTCACACCCTAATTATCCTATTCTATCCATTGTGCACAAAAAGTACAATTTAAAATGTTTAAATGACTGTGATATAACCCAGGAGATTATAATGAACAGAAATTCCCCAAGCAGAACTGAACCGCCACTGTTACATATTGCACAAACTCAACAGGATATCAAGTTCCTAACTTTGATTAAATTCCTACTCACGATGTTACAGTAAGCCATAGATTTAAGAACCGTGGCAAATTCAATCAATTAATTGAACAAAGCCTGAATGTGTTTACCACTCACCATGCGTGTGCCATTGCTGGGAGGGCATAGGGTCTTCTGTGTCCTGTTAAGTCACTTGAGCAGAACCTGGGTACATTCTGAGCCTGCTTTGTCTAACCTTTGCGCAGACTTATCACCACATGACAGCTAGATTTCTCTACACCCTTCTACCCAATGAGGCTTTCAACATCAACTGCAATACTTACAGTGGAACTTGAAATGTGGTGGAGGAACAGCTCCCTGCAGTCCTATGTCCCGTGTTAAACTTCAGTTACTTTGAAGACGATGTTGTCTGTGTGTTCCTCTGATCCTCTCACTCTCATGCATACATACTCATCTGTCTCTAACTTCCCCCATGGGTCTGAATGGCAGTATTTATAGAGGCAGGTTGACACGAAAGGGGAGTGACTTCTCTCTGTGAGTCGTATTATTCTGTGTGTGGTGTAAAATAAAACATTATTTTTGGCATTATTCCAGAAACAACTCAATGTGGAAAATGTCACTCCAGGCAATTAGTTCAAAAGAAGATAGATGTGGAAACATAATATTTTGGTAAAGAAAAAACATTACATTAACATTACATTTTACTTTTACAAATGCTAAATTATAATGATTACATTATACTATATAATTAATATTATTGTTGTTAATTTTTAACAAAGGTTTGCATTGACACTCAAGCTGATTTCCCCTTAATCCATTGTCCTTAAACTACACAGAATTATCTTACATTCTGGAAAGAGGGTTTCAGGAGCAGGCATACAAGAAGTCTTCAAAGTATAATTATTATAAGGTTATATGGGGTAACTCCACACCATGTGATTTGATAAATAATAGGTTTGACTAAACATCTCGAAAGCCACCTACCACATACACAATCTTCAAAGAGTGAGGGAGTGGGGATTGCATCATGTGCTTAGAAAGCAAGACATTTAAGAGTTAACACACTTGGTGAGATCTTTTCTCTATGGACGATGTGTCTCCCTCACACAGTTTGTCCCTTCACTTTCAAGTCACTCATTGTTGTGTGATTGGGGAGGAAATAGGTTATTGACGACCCCATCAACACACTCTTCAAGCCAACATCCCTGAATACCTACAACCTTTTTTTCTCCTGTTTATGTATATATATATAAATGTATATACATTTATACTCATATATAAAAAAATATATATATACATACATATAAAACAGTGTATATAAGGTGCTAATCCTTTTTTGGTATTTCACAAATTGTGCAGAGGACTGCAGGGGCCTGGAAAACACAGCACATAAAGAGCCAGACAGTTTGATACTTCTGGATCCCTTGAAGTCTCTAAACCACAGAGATCCAAGTGCTTCTTAGCTCCCTTGCTAAGATTTTGGTTCATGGAGGGTGGACAGAGGGACATTACGTGGCATTGAGAAACCTCTACACCAATTTTCCACAAGATCATCATAAGGCTAAATTTCATGTCTTGGAAGTCCTGTGGGAACAATGTCTGTAATGTGATAATTTGCTTAGTTTAACACAGACTGCATCCGTGAGAAAAGTTTGACCACAAAGGAAAGGAGGAACACTAAAAACTTTTGTTTGTTATTAGTGTGGTTGAGATCCTCAATTTGGGAAGGCGTATCACTTCGGTCTGTTCACCTCAGCTACATTACAACATGAGTGGGAATACATGTTACAAATTAAAAATGAAAGACACTTCGATCAAAGGTAATATATATTTATTAAATACGTTTTTTCAATGTGATTTTTGACGCTTTAGATTTAATGTTAAAATCGTGTTTATTTCCGCTATAAAGGATGTTTCTCATACACTTCAAGCTACTAATATGATGTGAAATTGCAATATATATTTTTCCATGATAACAATTGCTAAGAACATTTACACACTCCATCAGCAAGCTGGTTGCACAGAAAACTCATGAGAGCCACTCTGCATATGGCTGCTTTACAGTGACACATTTTAGCGAGCGAAGGCAAAGTTGGCGCATGCGCAATACATAGGCCCGAGTCCCTGATACAAGATGGCTGAAAAGGTGGGGAGGGAGAGGCGGAGGCGGGTCCGGATTGAATAGTGCAAAGCCTACACGGGATTCCCAACAAACCCCTACAAGGTAAGGGAACTCAACAAATTAGCGCACCGGCAAGAACATAAACATGCGGCGGAATGTGCAGAGAGTCATATTATTCACCCAGATTGTGCATATCTGACCAATGCACCTAATAAACAAAAAATAATGCCTGCAAGGTGCGCAGCGGCTATGGCTCAAGAGCTCGCGCCATCTTGTCACATTCAAAGTGCGCGCAGTATGTTTGAAATGTTGAGGGATCAGCTACGTCTGGCACACCACGTTTGCCTAATTTGTCAGCTGACTCGTGTGCATGTATTAATTCTGATCATTTTTATGTCTTAACAGTCCAGTTTAGTGCCGTATTCCTCCGTATATTACCTGTTTTACCAAGTGTCCCCCTCCTGAGTTTGGAGATGCTGCCGTTGCCTTTGTTGTGTAGCGCAGCTACCCGACGTTTTCCCCTCCTCCTTCGTGTTTGTTTTCGGGCGGCTCAAGCTGGGGTGGGCGGTGATGGGGCGCATGCGTGTCCCTACATCGTTCGTTCATTTGAATTATCTGTGAGATTGACAGAAAACGCATCATCTTGATGTCAATTTCTTATTTAGCTCATGTGGGAATCTACATTATTCAAATAAAAATACCGAACTTAAGCTGGCCAGACCAACTATGCACTACAACACTAACCAAGGCTAACAACCAGCCAACGCTATAGCTAGCTACTACTAGCTAGTTTTAGCACTCCCACAGCATAGCTATCCAGCCAGTTAGCCAATCTCTAGCCCCTTTCTAATGATTTGAACTGTGTATTTTGCCTATTTTGGTAGAGACGTTATAGTAGCTATAGATTTTACCCTTTAGTGCAAGAACGCTGCCTCCAATGTTTTGGCCTAGAGTTTATTCAATGTGTTGTGAATCTAGTGATGCATTTTGGCGCGGGGAATTGTTTACTTGTCTGCCAAAGCGCGAGTACAGTCAGCAGCCAACCCACCCGGTCGATTTCACTTGAGGTTAACGTATAAAATGGTGTCAAACTAAATACTCAGATCCTCCCCATTAGCAAAGTGGACAACCGATTCATGTGGCTGGTCATTTCGTACACAAAAAGTTTGTTTAAATGCATATTTGCATAATGAGGGAGAAGATCATCAATGCTACAGCTCAGCTCACCAACTGTGGCTTCAAGAAATGCACCTGACAGAGAATGAGCCGCTATTGCCGCTCCCATGTCTTCCCAGGACAGGAGGACAGATGAGGAGAGATGTCAAGTGAGAATCATGAAACAGTGAAGGGGGACACCACCATGGTGATGTCGCCCTCAGGCTCTGCTACAGAGGGCTCCCCCTTGTCACCCTCAACCAGTAAATCCATCCCCATCCAGGAGCTACCAGGTAAAACAACTGTAATATGACATTCTTAAATGGTGCCCAACCCATCAGGAAAATAGTTAAAGAATTATGATAATGTGAGGGAGAGAGTGCAAGATGCGTCCCTTGTATGTCTTACTGTGTGTCAATGGGCTGAATTTCAGTTGATGGTAGAATATTCTAATGCATCGTCTGTTTGTACAGATGAGCTGATCCAGGCTGGCTGGTCCAAATGCTGGAGCAAAAGAGAAAACCGGGCATATTACTTCAACCGTTTCACCAACCAGTCGCTCTGGGAGATGCCCGTTCTTGGGCAGCATGATGTCATTGTGAGTGTAAAAAAGAAGACTCGAAGTAGAAACAGAGGGATGGAATGTGTCTGTAAGTTCCTGATTCAGGCAGTATCATGTGAGCCCATCAGTCAGTATAATGTGTTCCCGTGGACTCAGCTCTGAAAATGTTTCTATAATTTGTTTTTCCGTCAGTATTTCACTACTGCAAACTTATGTTCTCATCCCTGCCCTTAAACTGAGTTTTTTTTAAGAAGATTGACTGAACTTATTCCAAGCATTTCAATGAAAACCATTAGTAAGGTGTGAGTAACGACCATATTACAGTTTTCCGATGTCACATCTGCCCTCATTCATTCTCTCTGCAGTCTGACCCACTGGGTCTGAATGCTGCCCCAGCGGAAGGCACGGGGGACGCAGGCACGGGGGACGCAGGCACGGGGGACGCAGGCTTGGGTAACGGGCAGCGCAAGAGACGCCCATCGGAAGAGGCAGCACAAGGGGGGCCTAACAGTTTTAAAAGGCCAAAGGCAAGTTCATGTGACAGGTCACGTCAAAAGCCCACTGTCATTTATCTGTAGAGTGAGTGCATCCGCTATGACGCTTCAATGTCGTCCTTTCAACTTGAGATGGTTTCTGTCACTTTTTGATTTTGATTGTGCGATTCACAGGTTGACAATCCAATCACCCCAACGACCCCCACAGTACCCCATCTCACCCAGCACCCCAGGTGTGAAGCCATGGAACTCCACCACCGAGGAGAAACCAGGGCAGCCAGCAACCCCCTCCACCCCCACCCCCTGCACCATACCGTCCCACCATGTAAGCACACCCTCAAGCCCTGTCGTCAACGTATCCATCCGCCACGACGGAGCTGTGCTTTAGAACTGAACCCTTGTGTTGTGACTCGTCCCAGCGTGTACTGGGACCTGGACATCCAGACGAACGCAGTGATCAGAGAGAGAGCGCCGGGCGACCACCTGCCCCCGCACCCTGAGATGGAGCTGCTGCGAGCCCAGCTGGTCACCAAGCTGAGGCAACACTATCACGAGCTCTGCTACCAACGAGAAGGTAGGCCGTGTTTCTGACCGTCTGGACCAAGCCAGTGGTTATGTACCAATGCACACCCTAACACCCCTCCCACACGCACACACTTTCTCTAGGTATTGAGCCCCCACGGGAGTCTTTCAACCGCTGGCTACTAGAACGGAAGGTGATAGACAAAGGTCCTGACCCCCTGCTTCCCAGCGAGTGTGAACCTGTCATCTCCCCATCCATGTTCCGAGAGGTCATGAACGACATTCCCATAAGGTCAGGACACACAGAAGCCTACAGTCTAAACAGACGTTGTTTCCTTGTCTCAGTTCCCGTCCATCCGTACTCTCCTGAGCACGAGGAAGTGAGATAAGGAATGTGCATAAAATGAACCTTGGCCTTACTTGAAAAGGGATTTGACAGTCATGTGGTGTTTTTCCTGTGTGTTTATTTGTTACTCTTATTCTTTGTTCTGCATTTGGTTATTGGCCGTTTTCACTGAACACTATTCCTCATCCCCGTGTCAGGCTATCCCGCATCAAGTATAAGGAAGAGGCCAGAAAGCTCTTATTCAAATATGCAGAAGCGGCCAAGAAAATGATCGACTCAAGGTAGGTGTTTTTGGCAGTCTTCAGCCTAATTAGCCATATTACCTCTTTATGTGGCAGGCTATTTCTTGAACTCTCTCCAAGCATGAGGTCAGAGCAGTCTCTTAAGACAGAATGTAAGGCATTGCAACTTACTTCAGCATTTTAGTAAATCAATCCCACCAGACATCTCTGTTGCTATATACCTTCCTCTGCGTTTTAGGGGCAGACCAGGGCTTGACTTGTATTGCTGAGCAGTAGACAGTTCCCATATCACCAGTTTCACCCAGTCCTGGATTCAACATGTTTTCTACCCCAGTGTCTCTATGGTCTTCTGGTGTGTGGTCTTTCCCCCCTCACTCCTGGTTTTACATCTTAGAAACGCCACACCAGAGAGCCGCAAGGTGGTGAAGTGGAACGCAGAGGACACAATGAACTGGCTACGGAGAGACCACTCGGCCAGTAAAGAGGACTACATGGTACGTGTGTTGGTGTACATGTGGTGCAATAAACGATGTCGTCATGTGTGCGTGTGATTGCTTTCCTTTTGGGGATCTTGTCCGTTGTGAACGTTCTTGCCGCAGTCATGTTCATCTACTAAAACCGGAATGTTTCAGGCAGGCATGTTAAAACGACAACTTCCTGTTTCCCCTCCCGTCTCCTAGGACCGCCTGGACCACCTGAGGAAGCAGTGTGGCCCCCATGTGACGGCGGTGGCCAAGGACTCTGTGGAGGGCATCTGCACCAAGATCTACCACATCTCCGCTGAGTACGTCCGCCGCATACGCCAGGCTCACCAGACCCTGCTCAAAGACTGCAACATCACAGGTGAGTGAGCCCTGGAAGTGAGGTCATACCGACCTCTTGGCGTGATGAAGAAAGTCAACTTGTTACCCCACCTGTACAACATCCACTGTGGGAAGTGCACTTGGGTTGATGGTGTCACACTTAATGGATCACATTCATATAAGGTATGCCAGTAGTTCACATGTGTGTCCGTGTGTGTGTGTGTTTGTAACAGAAGCAAGTGCAGAGGTGCAGGACAGGCTAGTATACTGCTACCCTGTTAGACTGGCTATGCCCTCGCCGCCACAGCCTCGCGTGGAGCTGCACTTTGAGAACGACATGGCCTGCCTCCGCTATAAAGGCGAGATGGTCAAGGTGAACCGTGGCTACTTCAACAAGCTGGTAAGAAATCTGTTTTGTGTTTGTGCACTTCTTGTGTGTGTGTGTGTGTATATAAAGTGTATGTATATATGTTATATAGACCATCACGTGCACAACTAGTTGAACACTTAATTCCATGAGCGACCTAGGACCACAACAAAGACATTCCCTGTCCCTCTCCAGTAGTGGTGATAACTTACTTAACTTCATACAGTCGAAACATTTTACAGGTGATCTACGTAAACGGTTAAAGATAGATGATTCCACTTAAAGTGAATCATCATTTAGGTGACCCATTCAGGAGGGTGGAGATTGAATTAGTGAGTTAAATGAACAGCAAGATTCCTTTTAATGATCTTGACCAACAGAAAAAGACCTCTTCCCCAAGAATGTTGTAGTCTCACCTTTCATCCACACGCCTGTCTCTCAGGAGCTCCTGTACCGGTACAGCTGCATAGACGATCCTCGGTTTGAGAAGTTCCTGTCACGAGTGTGGTGCCTTATAAAGAGATACCAGGTAAACCATGGCAGGGAACTGTTGCTGCGGTAATGTCCTCAACACCCGCACCCACCATTGGCCTGGTCTGTTAGAAGTCAGTTGACCGTGCCGATGTCATGGCTCTTGTGTTCAGGTGATGTTTGGCTCTGGAGTCAACGAAGGCACGGGTCTACAGGGGGCCCTTCCTGTTCCCGTTTTCGAGGCTCTCAACAAGCAGTTTGGGGTCAGCTTCGAGTGCTTTGCCTCTCCGCTCAACTCCTACTTCAAGCAGTTCTGCTCGGCCTGCCCCGATACAGACGGTTTCTTTGGATCGAGAGGGTAAGTACAACCAAGTGGGAAACATTCGTAACAAAGCTCTTCATGTGAACTATGTGGTGTGTTTGGTTCTATCTTTCCGTGTGTTTGTTGGCACGTTTGTCAGTTTGAACCATTGGACATTGTCCTGTCAGGCCCTTTCTGAACTTCTCTCCAGCCAGTGGATCGTTTGAGGCCAACCCTCCCTTCTGTGAGGAGCTGATGGATGCCATGGTGACACACTTTGAGGTGCGTAACGGTAACCATGGACTGTATTTTAATCAGAATATCCGACAGCTGAAGAATATGTTGTATACAGTCAAGCAAACACAATGACACTTTAATTTCGGACATAGCTTTTGGCCTTTGCCTGCAGTAAACTGTCCAAGTCCAAGAGATAGTGGGGGGAAATTGTGGTTAGCTAAACTTGCCTTTCTCTGATGAGAGCGAGCAGATGTTATTACATTGGTTTAACACTTGAGTGAGCAATAACCCCTTAAAGTACCAAAGGGGATGCCTGTAAAGAATAACTGCAGTATGTGTCACAGCCCTATTCAAGAGTAGAAAAGGTAAATATATCAAGGCAAGCGGTTAACACTTGTTTAACCTGTAGGAGCTCTTGGAACGTTCCAGCGAGCCCCTGTCTTTCATCATCTTTGTCCCAGAGTGGCGGGACCCTCCAACCCCGGCCCTCACCCGTATGGAGGTCAGCATCTATCGGCGCCATCAGATGATCGTGCCGGCCTTTGAGCACGAGTACCGAAGTGGCTCGCAACATGTCTGCAAAAAGTGAGTATCAGTGCCAGGACACCCCGTGATGTTTATAGTTGTTACTTATGACTCACAAATGTTTCTCCAACTCGCTCCCCCACTGTCTCCCCTCGTTCTCTTCCAGGGAGGAGATGTACTACAAAGCCGTCCACGGCACTGCGGTCTTATTCCTCCAGAACGCTGCTGGTTTCGCCAAGTGGGAGCCCACCGCCGAGCGCATCCAGGAGTTCCTGGCAGCTTACCAGGTGTCTGGTCGAACCATGTCCTCTCCTGGGCCCTCCTCCTCAACCTCAACCCCCACCACACCCTCCCAGGCCAGCACAGGGACTCCTGGGGCTGCGGGCGACAAAGACTGCTCTAAGACTGCAACTCCAGAGCAGCCTGCTAGCTTGGACTCACCTGCAAGCCAGGACAACAGCTGTAGCAGTAGTCCTGTAGAAAAGACTGCACCTGAAGCAGCTAGTGTCTAGGAAGCCAGGGGGGGGTTAGGTGGGGAGTTTCTGTATTGGTGCTGACGGGGGGTGGGGAGGGTTCAGCCCTGGACTGCCTTCAAAGGGTGGCCTACAAAGGAGGGGGACCCCCTCTTTAATCTGTTTACTTTCTCTGCCTCGACTATTTAAAAATAGTCATACTGGGTTTTTACAGATTCTCCTTGTTATTTACTGTGGTAGTTCTTGTTGCTTTTAATAACGTAGTTGTAGCGGTTTGCTAAGGTTATTTTGGTATATGTCGCTGTTGTAGTCGGTAATAATTGGGTAATTCTGGTCTTTGTTATTTGGTCTTCTGACAGTGCAATGCTCGCTGGAGGTTGTGTTTTTCTGTTGGTATAAAGAGGAATTGTCATTGTTTTGCTCAAATTCCCTCAATCCTATGATACCTTGGTACAGAAGGGAGTTGTAGTGTTTGGTGATAAGGCAGCTATGTTTCTAACCCCTTAAGCCTACAAACACTTTTAGTGGTGATCCTTGTACATACATGTAACATCTAGGCCCATTGTTACAGTCGAAGCAATCTAAGATGGAAGACATCGCTAGATTTATTATGCTATGCAGGTCACGTTTACTGTAGACTAGATTTGGAGAATTTCACATCGGCCAAGTCAGCCTTGAACCTCCATATCTGCAGTTGATTAAAGAAGGCCGAGTCCAGTACCCCTGGCATGATGTTGCTTTATGTGTTTTATTGTTTCTGTGGACAGTTTGTTAAAGGATGAACAGGCTTCAATAACTCTAGAGAGTGTAAAGCTATGAAATGCTCTTAAGCCACCAGTAGCAAACATGCTTAAATGTGATTTATTTTCAGCCGATGTTGGTTGTCACATTGTTGAGTAGACTAGTTTGTTGAGTAGTGGCATTTTCTAATCCATCCATTCAAAAATGTTATTTGTTTTCCATGTTTACACCAGTATGAGATTCGAACGCATCACTGGGCAGCACAATGAATGTAGAATTGAGAGTAAATGACAACATGGTTGGTCTGGAGACTTTAGTGAGTTGAGAAAATATTTATGTGGGGTGGGGTGTAGAATACAAAACCTCTATTTGTACAATTCTTCCATCATTACGTTGTATTTAAACCTTGGCTTTGTTCTAGTAAACTACAATTCCATGCAACGCAGACTCTGCTTACAGTCATGTATAGCCTTAGTGCGTGTTCAATGAGCTTAGATGTAGTTTCACAGAAGACATCATCTCTGCCTTTGCCCCATACTGACAAGTGAGGTTCAGAACTAGGATGACTGCATGGTGCAGGAGAGATTTGGATTAGAAGAGTGTGGTAATGTTGAAATTGTGTTATGATGGTTGTCTTGGTCCGATTGGTCGATAAGGCATTGTGCCCTATGACCTTTCGCCACTCACGCTTCTCCATATTATCATTGAGAACAAATCACATGCCCAGATGTTAGTGTATTTCTGTCACCAGCAAACTATTGACTATTGTAAATATTGTACAGAGAATTGGTATGAAGTATGTGTTATTTTTCCTCAATGCTACAAAATAGTATTGAGCTCTGATTGATAAAAAATAATTAATTGTATGTCGTATGTTCCTCCATGCTTTTAAAATTTGATTTAATTTAACATAACTTTTTAAAATAAATCTGTTTATGTATTATACAGTTTATTACATAGAAATTGTTTTAAACTAAACCAAAGTGTTATTAAAAATCTCTAGTATCTAAAAGTAGAATTATGTATGATTGCATCAGTAATGCAGAAGGTGTAACCAGCAAATTACTCCTCAAATTTATTTTTATAATTATCTTTTGTTTTGTAAAAAAAAATCAGTTTTGTCTTTGAATTATTTGTTTTGCATGATATGTTTGACACTCATAAAATGTTTTTATTGCTGAATCAGTTCATAGGAATTTTCATACAGTATGACATTTATTTATCCTTCATTATATCTGTTTAAACTCTAATGGTCATGTATTATCTTTTGTTATACCATGAATGTTTTTTTATGTTATTCCTATGGGCAAGAAGAAAGTGAATGTAAATATACGATCTGTGCTCATTGAATTCTTATCCATGGTCTTCTCAGTAGATGATCAATGTTGTGGCATTCTCTTTACAAACTTGCAGAACGATTCACTGGATCACATTTGCTCCCAGTAAAATGTGTCAAATGAGTTTCTAATAAACTAGCTTACTGTAGTTTTTAGCCTCCGACCAGCTGAAATTTGGAGTAAAACAAATAATTATATTTAGAAACATTTTACATTTAATCATTCACTTTATTGTCTGATAAAGTAGTAAATAATCGTTTTAATAATGTAAAGATTAGTCCAAATGTTTTACTTAATGTTGAGAGGCGTAAGAATAAAAATTAATTTAGCCTTTATTGCACCATGCCACATAAGACTGATGCCTCTACAAAGATGGCTGAATATTGGTTCACAAATCTTTGTTTGCAGGACACGCCCAGTTTCTCGTTGCGCATGCGCCTTACACGCATAGTTTCTTGACACTGCCAGAGTTGCATTATGTCAACTAAACACCGTGTACAGTACTCACTCCACTAGTAAACAATTTTCCTATATCAGGTAATCTAGTGAACTGCTTGAATATTGCAAAATTGGATTGCATTATCTCAAAAGTCATAAGAAAGCAGTTTGATAGCATACGATCAGAAAAGCGTTAACTGTAAGTGATTTTTGATAGGTCAACATTGTTACGATATCTAGCGGGGCTAGATAGCTAGCTAGCTACCTGCCCGCTCGCGCTGACTAAACTTCAGAATCAGGAACCCCACGTCAAAGTAGGTGCGCTAGCTAGCTAGCTAGCTCGTGTCGTTTTCTTTGCGTGTACATTTAGCCATCCGCTCTTAGCCTGTTATCAGTCTAAGCTGGTTGACAGACGTCAATCAGTGCTTTTACTTTCATTTACCATATCATCTCTCAGTCCACAACAAATGGGTGCCCATCGAAGTGAGGGACGCAGGGACTGGCTCCAGCAAGATGCTGTTGAACAGCCGATACAAGCAATGGTGAGTGCGCTGTCATCCTGGTGTGATACCTAAAACAATGAACTGGCCACTAGGCTGGCTACCTGAAAATGATATCTTATAGTAGGTTGAGCCACCAAGAATCAGATGCTAACATCACAATTAGTGTCAACTCGGGCCTTCATATCCTGTATGACGTGGTTAGATCCTTACCTTTAGAAGTGTAGGTAAAACCGTAGACTTTGCTATTGACAAAGTTGGTGTACTGATCAGACTGAGTGAAGATTATCACTGCGTTTAATGAAACTTAGAAAATAGCATTACTATGCCGCAGAGCCCTTTGATGAATATTTAGACTGAACTATTTAGACAATGTTTTTTATCCCTTTGCAGAATCCTTGGAATATCATGATAAAACACAGACAGGTTCATCGAAGGGGTAGGCGATCTCAGATGACTGTAAGGTAAATTAGTTGGCTGACAAACTGCTTTATTGATGCAAATGGACCAACATATATGGATTGACATCTAAATCAGATTAAGGGTATTCCAGATGTCCTGAAAGAGTAGGTGCCTTTTGTGCCTCAAGTTACACAGATCCTGTCATATCCATGGACCTGCTGAGAACAGTGTTACAGCCCAGCTTTAATGAGGATATCATGGCAGTCTTCAGGAAATACATGAGGGTGAGTAGTTGGATTTGTCTGCCGAGATAAAGATACAAATATATGCATTACGTTAAAATGGATAACCAAGCAGGAAAGCCCATATTTTTGGTGTAAAGTGTGATTTCGGTTGCTGTATTTTACTGTTATGACATCCCTTCTGAAAAGCAAGAGGTGCCCTGCACGGCCAAATAATCTAGCATGCTTCACATTCATGAAGCCGATGTGTTTCTGCATTGAAATGTGCATTTTGGTCTTTCTTTGTACAGTATTGCCTTTTCTTTTACAGTTCTTTGAGAAAGCAGCCAGCAACGTAAAAGAGAACGTCGGAGAGGACGTGCAGACGGATCATTTGATAAAAGAAGCCTGTCGTAATTGTCTGGAAAATGTGAGCGTGATACTTCGGTTCCGTAGATGTCACTCTTTGTGTGATTATGCGTGGTTAACATCAGGAGAAGTTGTGAGTAATGCTCGTTTCCTGTGCATCATCAGGCCAAGCAGCTTTTCTCAGATGGGGAGAAGCCAGCTGCAAAACCTGGTCTGGAGCCCTCAGTTAAAGTAGGTTCAATATTTAAAATAACTATTGTCGTGTTTTTAAAAATCTTATGAAACAATTGTAAAACGGCTGTTGTCCCCTAAGACCGGGAAAAAAATACAGTACAACAATACTCTTTCTGGAGAGTAATTGAGTGGTACTGTTATTACTTCCGTGTCACTAATCATTTTGTATTTTTTCCCCTCTTCTCTTCTCTGGAAAGCGTCCACGACCGATAGAGGATGACTCCAGTCAGAGGGGCAGCCCCGTTCTAAAAAAGGTAGGTTTGTCAGACAAGCTCAACTGTCCAGCTCACCCTGTGGAATAGACTATTTATTGTCTGGAATCCAAAGCAACTCAAACTTATGGCCCTGTCTTGTGTTTCAATTTCAGAGGAAAGGACGTCCAAATGCACCCACAGTTTCTTATGACAGACCTGCCACATTTAGTAACGCGTTAGTATTTCCTCAAAAGGAAGTCTTCATTATACCCCATCAAAACACTGTCTCAAATGTTTACGTGCATGTTTATAGTGTGGCTGATGCTGTTGTATGAATAGTCAGCATCCTGACTCCCCTGTTTACCATGCCTGTTCTCCTCTCCTGTAGGCCTAAACCTAAGACCTCAGAGCCAATAAAGCGTGACGGACCAAAGGTTGGTGTTGTCCTTATTGTGTTATTACCTTGTCATTGTGCTGCTGGGTAAATGGCATAGGCTTTCATAAATTACCTTGGAAACAGGACATAATCGTCTTGATTGCCTCGTGACACTGTCTGGTATTCTGTTTTGTAGTGGGACCCCTCAAGACTGAACGATGGCAGCACATTTGTTCTTGGGTCACGGGCTAATAAGTAGGTTCACTACTGGTGGTGTTCTATTGTGCACAAAACACACAACCTACAAACAACGTGTGTGCTCGTGGTTTCTGACAGCTAGGCCTAATCTTTGTTCTCATGCAGGGCTCTAGGAATGGGTGGCACCAGGGGGAGAATCTACATTAAACATGCTGATCTCTTCAAGGTAGACACCTGGCTAGTGCCCTTGATTCAAATACAACCCACAGGACGTTCAGTTGTTTGGATGTCAAGCAGTGGTTTGCGATTGGTCAACAGTTTTGTGTTTGGCTGTTTCAGTATGCTGCCGATGCCCAGGACAAACACTGGCTAGCAGAGAGGCAGCACATGAGAGCCACAGGGGGGAAGATGGTAAGTGCTCAGCCTTACAACGACCTAGTGGAGCCATTCAGGCGTATTCAACAATATCTGCCCTCGACATTGTTTTAGGCCTACCTCCTTATTGAAGACGATGTTCAAGACCTGTCTCGGAGTGACGACTACAAGTGAGTACAACACGTCGGTCTTCGACCTTCTGCAGTACACACATTTAAGAATAAAAACAGGTATCATCTGTTTTCCCAGAGGTCAAATCATAGTCATGACAGCATTGTAGTCTCTCAAATTCGGTGAATTTCAGATAATCAAAAATTCTGCACATTTCAGAGACGGTCCTGACCTGAAAATGGATGAGCTGAAGCCTTTTACAGTACCAGGGTGGATGATCGAGAAGATGCAGAAGGCCATGGACGCCCAGAGGTCAGAGAAGGAATAGATCCAAGGAGAACCAAACGGAAGCTGGATCCTATTAAGTCACAAACAGGAACAGCATTGTCTAGTCTTATCTGTAGGTAGTACTTTGGATACTGTGGTGGATCGTATACAGCCAGTGATCGGAGCCATAATGTGCACATTGTCGTCCTTCACCTCATACTAACAGAACACGGTACTGTAGCAGCAACAGAGGGTGCTATGGGCCCTTTGTAAAATGTTGTGCCAATTCCTCAGTCTGCTGTTTATGGGAGTACCCCAGTAATAATGCTGACACGTTTTACTGTTTTAATTCCATCTCTTTTATTTTGCTTTTTTATTTAATTTTTAAGTCCACTTAAAATGTTATTTGCAGCCTAGCAGTCTTGAAGTACGTCTGTCTAAACAATATAGCCTAAGGTGCTTATTATTTGCAGTGACTCCACAATGGAATGTATCAAATTTGGAACTTTATTTGTATTGGTTATGTTCAAAAGACGGTTGTGGGATTGTATTATGTTGAGTTTGTGTGCCAGATCAGAGAATTTATCAAGAATATTAAAGTTATTCTATTGTTTACAGGAATAGAATGTAATCACATTTTGCTGGCATGGAAGTGTGTCCCTAGCCCCTTGAGTGGAAAACCATTTTTGTTATTGATATGGTGTTTTTTGTAATATTTTTTTTCTCCAGGGCTTGATATGATAAATGATCTGTAAATGGATAAATGATTTGTAACTTAATCACTTGTAGCTATATGAATTGTATTTTTCTACATTTATGCTAGCTCCAGTTTTTAGAGAGCAAATATCGCAAATAATGGTTGAACACTGGCAACCACAAGTAGAACAAAATTAAAGACTCTTTAATTTCATTTGACTGCCAGATTATTTGATCGGATTAGATCGAGTTTCCTTGGTAAACTTCATTAAATCAGATTTGAAATCAATCTAGTTACACCTTCTAAAACATGCAGCTACTTCCGACTCGTGAGTTGAGTTTACACCAATCATGGAAGTTGTGTAGTTAGGTGCATTCTCCCAAATGGTTGCCAAGGCTGTGCTTTGTTCAAACCTGATGTTGCGATTGGAGGGACCGTTTTCTGAAATCAAGTTTAAACAGGGGGGCGGGATAAACTCAGTTTGAAATCTTTACTGCAACAGTCAGGACTCTCTGGAGGTGACGTCTGATCAGACTTATTAGGCAAGTATTATATCTCAATTAAAGATGCGGTGTCAAATTGGTTAATCTATGAAACCGAAATGAACTCCAATAATGTAGCTGCTGATTTGCTAAAGCAAGCACTGCTGTACCAGCTCATGCGTACAACCAACAAACAAAGCTAGCTAAGCCTGGGATCTTGGAATTGATTGTACGGTGTTAGCTAGAGCTAGCTAGCCGGTGTTGAGTGACTCGATTTACTTTTCCGACATTGGTTAGGATATGTTGTGTAGGTAGATAATATGTTGTGGCGTTTTCAGATTTCTAAGAACCTTTCGTTACAGTTACGACAGCTTTCGAGGACAAAAAAACAGCCAAGGTACTAAGTGTACTGGTAGCTAGCTAGCCAACACTAACAATGCTAGCACTAGTTTTTACTGTAGCTAGCTAGCACTGCACCTAGACAGTTAACTGCACGCAAGCAAACCCAACTGGTAGGCTAGTTAACTCGGGTAAATAAAAGTAACTTGGCTCTCAATTATATGCATTTGTGACATCTTGATTTCATTGCTTCCATAGAATTTAATTACGGCACTGTACCAAGCTAGCTATGGCCTCTCAGAATATGGATCCCGCAGCAGCCTCATCAACAACCTCTCGGAAAGGCAACGAACCCGGTGGCAGTGCGGCCAAGGGCTCCGTCTCCAAGAGGTGAGTGATTAGTTTAGCCAGTTTAACATTACCTTAGGGCGTTTTTGATTAACCTAGTCTAGCTAAACTAGCAACGTCTTACACCTCACGTTCGCCTCGAAACTAAATGTATTCCTCTCTCACAGACTTCAACAAGAACTGATGACACTAATGGTAAGAATGTTCCCATGTAGCTAACATTTGTATGCTTCCTTTGTTACATTGTCTAACGTCTATACATCAAAACACTGCACATTCTTATAGCAGCATTGTTTTCTAGATGTCTGGAGACAAGGGAATATCTGCCTTTCCAGAATCGGACAATCTTTTCAAGTGGATCGGAACAATACATGGAGCTCCAGCAACGGTAGGTGGCTTATTTCACTTAATCAGTTTACCTCGTTGCACACTCTTTAATAGTTTGGTATTTCTGGACATTTATGTATAATTAGCTAATCTTACTCTAGTACTTTATCCCACATAATCAGTGTGCATGACACATCTCCCTAAATGCTCAGTGTATGTCTATATACTGTAGGTATATGAAGGCTTGAGGTACAAGCTGTCACTGGAGTTTCCCAGTGGCTACCCATACAAAGCCCCTCGGGTGAAGTTCATCACCCCCTGTTTCCACCCTAACGTGGACGAGCAAGGCTTTATCTGTCTGGACATCTTGAAAGACAAGTGGTCAGCCCTATATGATGTGCGTTGCATCCTCCTCTCCATCCAAAGTTTACTAGGAGGTATGTATCTGTTACCACTTACCAACACATGCTTGTCTTGGTGAACCTTGTGTGGAATGTGTATGAAAATTATTTTTCATGTGCTTTTTTCCCTTTTTTTACACTCCCAGAGCCCAATAATGAGAGTCCGTTAAATGCTAATGCAGCTGAGCTCTGGGACAACCAGGAAGGTAAGCAAGCATATTGCCGGCCATATCTAAAACATTTAATGTGCGTTGAATCAAACCATTCAGTGAGAGGGAAAAAAAACTCAATCTAATTGCATTTTCCCCCCTCTTAGCCTTTAAAGCCCATTTGCACTCAACCTTCAAGGACTGAGCTGACCCACAGCTACACCATTTCTTTCTTCTGTTATCTGTCAAACTCTTTCTCTATGTGGTGTCAGCTTCTAATTATGTATATTTGAATACTGGGTATGTGTATGTACAGTATTTCCATGTTTGTATGAGATGTGTGAATAAAGATTTTAATGTTGATACAATCATGTGTCTAGCTTTATTGCAGTTTACATCCATCATTTCGTACACAAGATTATATAACTTTTTGTGTTCTGTTTGGGTCCATCTGTTAAATGTTACACTGTTCTCTAGGTTTTGTGCTAGAAAAATACAACCGAGGTATAAAACGTCTTGCTCAGAACTAAAGGACTGGTTATAATCGCTTTGAATGTTCTGGTAATCTGCAGTCAGTGTAGTAGACAGAACATACACCTGAGTTTACAATTTGGTGGGTGACAACATGCAGACATCTTGGAGTCTTGAGATTCCACCTCCATCATCTCCTCCAGAGTGCCATGATTGTCATGGTTGTCATCCTGACATCCAGACTCGACCCAGGCATTCTGAGTGGACTCCACTGACCAGAATGGCACGCTGACTTTCTGCAGCATCTCTTTGAGCAAAGTGTCCACCTGAGCGATATGTGTTTTCAGGTCGGGGCTCTGCTCCACTTGCACTGTCAGCCAGGGCGTCTGGACGGAGGCTGCCAGTGCTGCCACGCCGGACACGCTATCTGACACCCCTGTGTTGACTAGTGCCCGACGGTCTTTCTTTTGGGACAGGGGGAAGAGCTTTATAAGGTCACTGGCCTTGTGAAGATCCTGCTGGAAGTTCTCTAGGCCTGAGATGAAGATAACCCAAAGCCGGTTCACCTGCTCCCTGTCCTCCTGGCTCGGTTCCATTTCTGTCATTAGGGACACTAGTCTGCGATGTAGACCTAGGACATGCAAGAATGGTAATGATTTACGTGTTGGAAGTGAACTACTGTAATACTGTGGTTTTAACGCACCCACCAGCAAACGGAATGGTTTTCAGTTGACTAAGTCAAGCCTAGCATAGCAAGTTGTCTACAAATGTATTGTTTTTCATAGTTTGTCTTGATTGAAAGACAATGACGGAAATTAATTTATGACCCGACTTAGTATTTCTTTTCTCAGGATCCAAGAAAGACCAAGACACAGGTGTAGTGTGTGAGGCCGTTAAGGTCCATGATGAAGCCAGAAAAGCTCCAGTATGATTAGGATCAAGATCAGCAGATACGATTTGTTACCGTGCTGTCCTGGGGGTAAGGCTACTCAGAATTCAGACTTGTTTGTTTTTGCACAAAATTCACAGTTTTGTTCCTGTTGTTTATGAGCTCTTATTTATGTAGGCCTACGTATGAAAAATCTAATTTTTGTCTATACAACATTTTTTATAATTGATCTACTATAAACAGGTCTAGTGATTGTGTACTAGTGCTTGATTTGAAAGGTTGTTAGAGTTACAATAAATGGGCAAATAAACATCTATTATGTTTTTTGTTCCATTATACATTTCATAATAAGGAGTGCAATCATCGATAACATTTGACAATTGTGCCAAGCCAACACTAAAATAATAGCAAGGCTATGTGTGCATTAATAAAACAATTAAAGTAGACATTTGATCAACGTTTTAATCTAGTTACTAATTGTCTTTTATTTAAGGGATGTGGATTATCAATTCATTTCATTCAATGGTCGATGATCATTTAAGCAAATATAGCAATTAAAAATACAGCTTTTCTACCGCAACTTTGGCAATGACCAAATGTTTCAGTTGTTTTGAATAGGAAAAGTGATTTACCTGCACAAATCCTATACGCCAGTCCTCTGGTTTCATCTATCTCCTCCCTCAGGAAGCTGCCATCCGAGTTGCTCCCCACTGAGCTGGCTAACTGTTGGAAGCAGGCAGTCACCTTGCTCAGAGCCTCCTGGGCACGCTCGCACTCTGCAACCTGCCGCCTCCGGGCTTGGATCTCATCCACGGACTTCTGCCACCGATTCATCTGAAGCTGAGACAGAGGTCAGGCGTGACTGATGAAACTGTGCATGGGCAGAATTCTGCAGTGCGGGGTCAAAAGAGCAACATCCACAAAGTACTTGCATGATATCGAAACTACTCTCACAAAGACACTTGATAAGGGCATTTTCAGACTTTTATAATGATCAGAAGCACTCTTTATTGTCTGTTCATTGCCTTTTTGTTGATAAATTATGAAAAGGAAAACCCTATTATTTTGACTTCTGAATAACTTTCCAAAAGTTAAACATACCCTTTCGTAGATTTAAAGTTGACTTCAACATCCACTGTAGAAATAACTAGTAGTCTAGGGCATTTAGAAAATAAAGGCCACATTGTTTGGAGACACATTAAGATAAATGACTGTTTGATAAACAAACAAAAAATGAATCCTACCTCCAAGGTGAGAGCTGCCTCAGGGTATCATGGTCTGTCTTGTACCAAACAGGCAAGTGTTTGGCCTGTGGGCAACTGAATGTCGAAGTGAACAACTTCAGGATAACCCCCCCTCCATCTCTCCACCTTCCTAGTATTAGGCACCTCCTCTGCTCCGATGAGCAGTGTGTCTTGCCTGGAGCCTTGGGAGGTGCTGCTCATCAGGGAGACACAATTTAATTAGGCCAAACACAGCAGCTGTGGCTTGTGGAGCCGCCCGGGATCATCGTCCTCTGTTCTTACAGTCTGTACTTACACACGGCTGATAGGGAAGACCTCCACTACACCTCATTAGCATTCAGAAAAATCGACCAATCTTGTAATAACACACATTGACAGCGGATGTTCGGTGCGACCCCAATGGTAACCTTCAGTGTTAATCATGTGAAGCTGGTTTTTGTGATTGATTGTGTGACTGATTTGTACATTTATAAGTATATGTGCGGTTTGATCTGGCTTTAATAGCTGCGTGCCACATTAGTGCTTCTTGTTTTACTTCCAAGTAATAATTACAGTTTAACTACTTGTGAAGCTTTGTGGAGCTGTGGAGATCCCATGAGTTTGCTCCCATGTGCCAGGTCACCAGAGCAACTGCACTAATATTAGCTCCTTGTGGTAGCCAAACGTCAGCACGACAGCAGAGCAGGCCTGTGGCAATGGAACCTACTCCAGTGACTCACACTTTACCAAATGGTCCACTTTTTCACCAGGGATCAGATGGAACATTGATGTACTTGCAGGGAATAATATTTTGGTACCAATAATCTTGTGGGACTATTGTAATTAAACAGGTCTCATTTTATACGCTTGTTAGGATGATGCAAGATGCCATGTTTACCAGTTGTTTAATTGAATGTATTGGGATATCAGTTGCATTGAGTACATCACATCACATAGATGTGACAGTGATATCATCAAATAATCCTTTTCCCCAAATAGTTTTGAATCTTTATTTTAAATATCTAGTAACAGTTTAGGCGGTTTGTCCATTCCCATTGCATTGCCACAGACAAATTCATTATACAACGTTTAGTTACTGCAGGACAGACATGCCTTACGAAGGCAACTAGGAACTTTAACAGTATACATGGAAACTATGCTGTATGACTGAATACACTATGGAGTATCAAAATAATGTGCCCAAGAGTAGCAGATGGGGGTTCCATTACAGTAGATTAAACACTCTCTGCAGTAAGGGACCATTATAGTACAAGATAGAGGAACGTATTGTCCAATATAGTGACATCTTAACAGCTTAATAAGAAGTCAGGCCCATTCGGGTACTAGAATTAACACCCACATCGAACAGCAGTCTGATGCAGGTTGAGCTGTGTTGTAGAAAAATGTTCAGGATGGCTGGGCCTTCTCGTACACAGGCTTGCCTCCCGACTTGCCTGCCTCAAAAGAAAAGCCCGACAGACAGATGAGCAGTCATATCGGTTAAGTGCTGGTATTTTCAGAGGTGGAAAATTGGGGTGGATAGGGAGGTATCTTACAAAGGAAAAGGGTAGCTGTGATTGATTTGGCTTGGTGTTTTACAGGGCTTGCTAAGTCCAGAGATTTGTAAGTGCTTGGAAAGACCAGGGTATCAATAGGATATGTGTTCTTTTACATGGATGTGCCAGATTTTGTTTTCCCAGATGGATCTGAGTCCAAGGCTGCATTTGGGGATGTTTTTGTTCTGGGCAAACTAAATCAGCAGCACATTTCGCACTTTTTCATGCATGTGAAAACATATACTATTTATTTCCAGGTCTATGGTTGCGGGATGAAGGGGTCCTTATAGTCGGGGTTGGGGTCAACACTAATTACTATAAAAACCTAATACATTCAGAAAATGTGTTTATAATTTGTTTGCTTTTAAATTCGGGGTTTCATCCCTCCAATTAAAATACGTTGTTTTCAGTTCCTCTCCTCAGCTAAATTTGATTTCGATTCGAATTGACCCCAACTCTTACTGTAAGAAATGGTGCTATGTGGCTATGGAGTCCATGATCTCATGGCACAGGCATTGGCAGAAGCCGTAGAAGACACAGAGGACCAGGGTGGTGGGCACCAGGCTGACCAGGATCACGCCCAGGGTCAGCTGCTGGACCATCAGCAGGTAGATGCCCAGCGGCAGGGAGCTGAAGTAGACGAGACACAGCACGCCCAGCAGGAAGCGGGGGAAGCTCCGCGAGGTCCAGGCCCGACACTTCTGCGCCGGCAGGTGGCAGGGCAGTGAGTCCAGGCTGGGCGGCCGGTACAGCCGGACCATGTTGAGCATGCTCATGGAGTCGGACGACTGGGATTCCCCCGGGACCTCCATGATGGTGATGACCAGACAGTCTGAGGAGCTGTGCGATTGGTCTCCGCTGCCAGTCACACAGCCACCCCCTCCTCCGCCCACCTCGCCACCCAGGCTGTTGGGGGTCAGGAGCACCTCCCCGACCGGGGCGGAGCCACTCTTCCTGGCTCGGTCCTGGTAGGTCAGGATGGCCAGGATGTTGCTGTCGTCCTGCATCAGCCAGATCTCCTCGTCTGGGACGTGGGTCTCATGGCGGCAGAAGGGGCAGCTGATGAGGCTGGGGGAGGAGTCGCCCATCTCCACGATCTTCTTCAGACATTTGGCACAGACGCGATGCAGGCAGCCCAGCACCTTGGGCTTGCGCGTGCGCGTATCATAGCGGTTGTAGCAGATCTTACACTCAAGTTCCTCCACAGTGTAGACCAGAGATTGGCAGCCCTCCCCTGCCTCCACCTCCATCTTCTGGCTCATCCTGAGAGAGGAAGTGATGCACAGCAGCGAGCCAGGAAGGAATGTAGGTGAGGATGGGAGTTATTGGGCAGCTGGGGAAGGTGGCTGTAAATGTTCCAAAGTGATCCTAGAGCAGTTTCAACAGCGGTTTGTGGTCTCTCTGGGTTTTGTCCCTGATTCAAGATTCTTTCAAGAGTGAAGATATGTAGTATACTTTTTGAGAGTGTTATTCCACTTTGAAAATTGCAAGATTTTGGGTTAATTCAAGTCACGTATAATAATGTAGTTTACAGCTTTTCACAGAAATATTTGATAGATACATTCACATTCAATTACAAATATATTATATCAACAAAACATAGAATGAAATTACCTGATTTCTTTTTGGCAAGCCCTGGAAAATCCTGAATACCCTGAATTCACTATGTTCACAGTTCATGCATACATGTAAAAAGTTGTTTTGTTGCAGAATACATCAATAGGGCATGCTTATCTTTTGACAGCAGAGGAATGGGAAGACAAAGTTGGGAATTTAACAGGTTACACTGGCCCCAAACCTATGCCAACCTCTGCCAAGCAACCTAAAACTGACTGGTCTCATTGTTTCTCTGCAAACCTAACAGTTGCAGATCTGGCGCTATCTTTGTTACAGCGTGCATCTCAACCCTTCATGGAGACAACGACCCTTTCAAAGTCCTCATTAAAGGCAATGTCCAACGAAAAGAAATGAGAAGTGTAAGGAGATAAAAACATTTTCATGTTAGACTTTGTAACTATTTCTCACAGTATCAAAGGACAACGATGTTGCATCCTTTGTATGTCCATGGGCGTTGGGGAGAAGTTGGAGTTTGGTTCGGGCGCTACAAGAGTGTAGAGGTGGTCTTATCGGGGGAGTAGATCCTGCATTGTGTTCTCACCTGGGAAGAAAACACACAGGGCTGATGAACTGGTAAACAAAACCATACAAACAGTAGCATTTTACTGTACTGCCATCTGGCAGACATGCACTGTAGTGATGTTCGTATTGTTAGAACTAGCTGTCTTGAGAAATACATAAAGAAAGTATTTCTAAGTGCATACCACTAGAATGATAGATATATAGATACATAGATAGATAGATTCATAATTAAATTGATTGATTGACAGACAGAAACTTTATAGGTCCCTCAGGGAAAATTGCACGGTTATTACATGTCCTTTGGTTTCTATCTGCACTAATTTAAACCCCCAAATGATGCTTTAGCATTCATACAAGTATTCCATTTGATCATAATAGTTCATTCAATAAAGAAGCATGTTCATCTTGTGCTGTAGGTCATCCAATGTCATTCATGCTGCAGCAGTAATCCTCTTAGTGTGGTTCATTCCCCCATAACGACCACAGGGGGGACCTCCATGTCCAGAGCTGTCACTGTGCCCTCCAATAACATGGCCCCCAAGCTGACAATGCTACAAAGCCACCATACTTTACAGTTAACCCTTCAATTCATACTCTCTCCATCCATCTCTCCCTCTCTGTCAGGGTCTTCATGTACACATGCTGACGTCATAGAGACGGGGGCTTGGCAGCCCTGTGTGAAGAGAGGGAGGGAGATATGGAGGAAGGGGGGGGTGGAGAAGAGATTGATGGACGCCTGTGGATCCATGCTAGGCTGGAGATAGAGATCAGCTGTGCGCTTCTTTGCCTATCAGTATTAGGCTAGGTATCAAAACATCGGGTTGGGTAGATGGCCAACAAGCATCCACTGTAACCAGGGCAGGAAGGTGTCTTTCCCTCTCTCTCTCTCTCTCTTCCTCTCCCTCTCTCTCTCTCTCGCTCTCCCTCTCTCTCTCTCGCTCTCCCTCTCTCCCTCTCTCTCTCCATCTCTCATCTTTATTTCACAGAGACGATGACTCACACATCAGAATGTCATTTAGGAAGGAACGCCTTCACCAGTGGGTAGCAGAGAGAGACGGAGCTCACCAGCGCGCTAACAGAACATAGATTACACTTCTCTCGCTGCTTGTTCTCTCATTATTTAACACCTTCATCTCCTTCACTCGTTCTGTGTTTCTTTTCCTGAGCACAGGTTGTTCGAATCTGAGCTGGGCCTATAAATAGCCAGGCTGTACAGCTTGGGGATACACTGGCTGCTTTATATAACACACCCCCCATTTTCATCCGAGATAGCGGGGGGAGAGGAGGGAGAAAGGAAGCATGAGAGAGGGGAAGAGAGGGGCAGAGATAGATAAAAGGTACAGGCAACAAGTACCGATCACGATAAAGACATTGGGTTTGTCTCTCAGGCTTTAGGGAGAGATCAGCTAAAGGTTCCATAAATAAATGCAAACAATTCTTTGAATGAAAGCCAGTGGGTCAATATGGGATGGAGGTGGCTGAGGACAGGCACTGCTGTAATGTAATTACCTACATATCCCGAAGGGACACATTGTAACAGGCCAGACCATATTCATCCCTATAATGAAGTAAAGTGCTAATGTGTGAGTGTGTATCTGTGTCTGTATTTCTCTGGCTGATCATTGTGCATAAATAAGTTTCACTGGTTCCAAACAGCTTCAGTTGCGGACATGAGGTAATTATATCCCATTCTCTATGAGCCAATATTTGGACAGGTCTATCGTCAGCCTTGATAAATATAGGCCCGAAGATGAGAAGTGGGATAAGAAGAGGAAATAGGAACCTAGAATGCTCACTCTCTTTAATCTGTAAAACCAGATTGTGGGTTTACCATTAACATGTGGTTTCCAGTCTAAGAGAAAACCAACCACAAAACAGATGACTGTCTCACACTACAGAGGGACGCACGGCAGGCAGACTGCAGGTTGAACGCCGCCATCGTTCAGTGTCTGCCGTGTTCAAACACTCATACACTGACTTGAGTGCTGTAGACAACGGAGCTACTCGAGAAGAATTTGTCATCATGTCTTTGCTTTTAATGATGTTCAGTCCATCCATTTGACATTGGTATCGCAGAGCACCTGCTGACACAAAGCAAATGTGTGTTCTAATCTGATAAACTGACCTACTGGCCGTGTGTATGTTTACGCATGAGGGTGTGTGCATGTGTGGTGTTCTGTGGGGGAGTTCCACACAGGCAGAATTATGAGGAGGTAAACAGGCAATAATTGCATTTAATGGCTCTCTTCAACAGACCTAAATGTACTATCATATCACAAAACCAATAAAGCTTGAAGCTGGACAAAATCAACCTTTGTTTAATTAAATGTCAAGCAGTAATAAATTCCTTGATGTGTGCCTTTCCTACTAAATAAAGATAACTGTCCTCTTCTAGGCCATTTATTTCATCACTTATCACATATGTCATGATGCCATCATGACATGTTTGCTCCATGTTCAAGATGGTACTGAGCCTGACCTGAAGCCTGCTATTTCAGGAGGGACTGGCCAGGAAGCCAGTGTGGTGGTGGATCAACAACACAATGCCATCTGTGCCCCTGGTCTCTACTTGTTAGTGCCTGGCCCTTCTCAAGCAACTCCCTACCCACTGTCACTGTGCTGCCCATGCACTACCTCCAGGTACGCATGTTTGTTAAAGGGAACAGAACAATAAGGTTTTCATGGCGACATTTCCTCCTAAAAGCGACGAAATGCAATGACAGTCGGTTATCATCTTCAGTGGGATGCAGAACAAAACACAAGATGCTTTCACATGGGCTCACAGGTTGCTGGTAAGTAATCCTATGGGTTGGTGAAAGCCCGTGCTGAGAAGGTACCCTCTCCATCTCCCTCTACTGGGACAACTCCTGTGCATGGTGTGTGAGATGAGCGATGAGCTGAGGGAATAAAAGATGGACGATCAAAGCGGAGCTTTGAAAAATGATGCCAGACAGAGAGCCCTTGTGTATTAATGTTTCATGATGATGTTTAATTCTCATCTATTTGGAAATAGCAGGTCCCTACAGCCTCGTTAAGGGAGAACCCCACAGATCCGGTCTCACGCACGACAGTGAGAGATACGGGAAAATTAACAAAGCAATTAATGCACTGAATATAAATCTGCAAAAGATAGGGAGGCTTTTTTATTATAGTAATGCTAGAATCTGTGCTAAAGTCAACAATATTTACTAAGGGGAGTTTTATTGCATCAGAAACTAAACCATGTCTATTTCCAAATAATGAAAACAACTAGACTTGAGTATTTTCTGCGGGTCTACAAAAGGAGGAACAGAAACAGGTTTGGAGTCTTCAGTTATCCTGGTCATACAATATGTCATGTGACACACTCTTGTTTTGCCTCAAGAGTACCACCCTTATGTCTGTGTTGATGTGATGTGATGGGACAGGTTGATAGGGCCTGTACCTGGGAGGACTGGTCAACCTCTCTGCTCCAATTCTGCATCACAACCTTCCACTAACTCAAATCTCTGTTATATATAGAAACAAGGAAATAAAATGGAGTGGAAGTGATCAATCTAACTTTTGAAAAATAGACAGCAATGCAAGTTACAAGCATAAAGCAAACATGGCCATTTAATTGACAATTGCATGTACCTAAATGGTATGTTGACTGGAATGCTTTATGAACTAGGCTATAGACTGACAACTAAATACAAATGTTAATGTTTAAGGAATGGTTTTGTGACTTGATTTCCATCCCATAAGAAATCATTTGTTTCAGACTTGTTGGATTGAATCAGCAACAAACTAACCAACTCAAGGAGGCAAAAGAAGATAAACAAAAAATTATATCAGCATACAAGTAACATGTAAACAACATGATATGAAAATAATACATTTCCTGTGTTGTTTATTCACAAATCCCTTCAGCCAACAAAACGTGCATTATGCAGGCTGGTTGATAATCTTGAAATGTGGCATTGCAATTAAGAGGGTAGCTCTGGAGAGAAGTTTTCATGGTTTTATGTTGCTTTAGGCAAAATAACGATATAATTTTTCTCACCAACAAATGTCAGGCGGCCTGTTGCCTCCTCATCGGCACCTTAGTAAATACACGCAACAGACTCACAGTATAGCCTATAGGCTACTGCATAGGACGCATGAACTGGTTTCTCTATTAGCCGGTTTTTGCTAAGCCAGAACTAACCCAAAGGCTACTTTAAGATAAATTAATATCAACACTAATGAACAAGTCACAATCCTCATTAACATTCAGCAGGCGATTTGATTCACTAATCCAATGACCAATGCAGTTTTTTTGCACTCACCTATGATCCGTAGAACAACCTGATAAACGTGTGGTCGTGTCTTCCGTCAAGGTCTAAGATAAATGAGTCTTGTCGCCGCCACGCTCTCTCCTCCCTGTGGCACTCTGTCGGTGAGTCACTGTCGATCTCGAGGTCCCATCTGTCCGAGTCTGACTGCTACATCCCCCTCAATGCGGTAGCGCGCGGTAGCATCAGGACCGGCACAGATTTCTCCTCAGTGGTTGCTGTGGCAACAGTTACAAGTGCAAGCTGCGACGGACTTGAACAGTCCATAACCTATAGGACAACCAATGGTTGCGGTATCCCAATAAATGTCAATTAATTACTTAGGCCCTACATTACAGACAGGCATGTGTGCTGTTGATTCATTTAACATTTCATCTTTCCATCACTCATCATTTTTGTGCATGTTGCTAGACCTAACCCCGTCTGTTTTTGTGCATGCTGGTAAATACGACGTAGGCTTTGCAACAGCAGCCTATCAATATGGATTTTAGGGTCAATCAAATAAACAAAGGACTGTCCTGGACATATTAACTTGCCCTATTAACTACGCCAAATAGGATGGTCTTTTTCAATGTTCTGGTTATAAATATATAAAACATCACTGAAGCTACTTTTCTCTTTTCTTGTAATCCAGAAACAAACACCCATAGGTATATACTACGGTGGCCCTGAAGTGCAAAACACCCCCCCTAATATGAGTGCATCCCCCAAATGAAAACACTACCCCCAAATACGAGTCACCTCCCCCCAAATAGGATGACTTGCTCACCTCCCCCCCAATACAAGGACACACTCCCCCAAATGGAAAACAACATTACATTATTGTAACTCAACGTTTAAAAACCTGTTCCATAGGGCTGCGCTTTACCATCGCCATCTGGTGGTTTAATGTGAAAACTGTACTTGTAATTTACACTTTAAACCACTAGATGGCAAAATTGAAGCGCAGCCCAATGGCGCTGTCGAAACAGTGCCCCTTAACACGCAATTTATACTTTTGCATAAGTAGGCCTACTTGCTACCTGCTTCGATAGCTAAACAACTGTCGTGGTGCACGTTACTCTGTCAGGCTATTGCATTTGGTACTTCTGTCGATCAATTTCTTATTCCCTGATAGTTACTGCATCCATTCAGCGACGAAAGTGTTGTACCAACCATTTCCGATTTCAGTTAATGTAATGTGGTTTTGAGTTAATGTAATGTCGTTTTCCATTTGGAGGAGCGTGTCTTTGTATGGGGGGAGTCATCCTATTTGGGGGGAGTTGACTCGTATTTGTGCAGAGTGTTTTCATTTTATATTAGTATTTTAGTATTGTACTTATATACGGGGGGGTGTTTTGCACTTGAGGGCCATAGTAATACACCAACTATTTACCACAACAAATATTGGCAACAAAGACTTCCACCATTAGCCATGCCAGTTCATCCGGTAAAAAACATGGAAAAGGACATAGTTAAAAAGAAAGAGTGAACAAGCACATAACTAAATTGCCCATGTGAGCAAATAATAGGCTAAATGTTTCTCCTGCGTTGATATATTTTAGGGACCCCTTTCCGTTAACACGTTATTTACTAAAAAGTGTCTGAAATCCTGTTTAAATGCATTAACTTCCAATCTTATGGTTCCTCTTTTGTCCACATAGTGGCAGTGTCTAGAAAATCAGTGTGTTTCAAGACCACCATTAGACATTCTCTGCTAGTATTCGGTCGCAGCGCTGTCGTCATTTCCTTCAACTTTGAGATAAAGACGGACCTGGCAGCCCTTAACAGGGAGCTTCGCGGGTCAATTTTTTGATTTTGTGTGGCGTGATCCGACCTACATCGGAGCCATCAGAACCGCAACCATGGTAAGGCGTCGTTTGTGACTTAATTCAAATATATATGTCTTATTTAAGGTGTTATTTGTGTTTTGCAAAAGTTGAAAATGTCGGAAAATGCGGTGGGATTGAGAACGTCTGAGCAACGTAGGGCCATTGTGCCGCCATTCATTCCCATTACCTTAAGTATTTAGCAAATCCTTGCAGTAAGCTAAGCTTAAATGTTCATAGTTTTTCGTGAACTCCAGCCATGTGCATAATGGTGATCGTGTGTACAAGTGGAATGGTTAATATCAAACTAGCAAGTTAATTAGTCACACCAGTAGACTCGAAGACTAGCTACCAGATGCTAGCTCCCATTAGCTTGCTCGCAAATTAGTTTATCAAATTGGTCTCGGCGATGATGATTTCATTTGAGCTAAACAATGATGTTGAAGCCAATTGGAGCAGGATTACACTGAGCCCTGAACCATGTTTAAAAATGACAATGCAATTTAACCACCAAACTGGTCGGCGAAAATCAATCCGGATGCATTTGGCCACAAGGAAATGCCCTTGTTCGATGGTGTTACTGATTTGTGTTTGTTCTATTTTCAGACGGTTGGAAAGAGCAGCAAGATGTTGCAGCACATCGACTACAGAATGCGGTGCATTCTGCAGGATGGGCGCATCTTTATTGGGACATTCAAGGCGTTTGACAAACACATGAACCTCATTTTGTGCGACTGTGATGAGTTCAGAAAGATCAAGTAAGTGGGTTTGTAATCTAGATGGTGGATTGCTTCAAAGGTTATATTTTGCCTTTTGGCAGCATATCATAAAAGTATGAGTTGTGGACTAACTTTGTATTTGATCTAGGGGCAATTCCCTGAAATGTTAGGACTAACCCAATCCCTCTTGTGTTAACTAGGCCCAAAAACTCAAAGCAGCCTGAACGTGAGGAGAAAAGAGTGCTGGGATTGGTCCTTCTGAGAGGGGAGAACTTGGTCTCCATGACAGTTGAGGGACCACCACCTAAAGATGTAAGCCTATATCCTGACATGGTCATGTCTGCTTCAATACAGCAAACGGCTTCAATAGAATCACAACACTGTAGCCTTTGTAGTTTGTGTATATATACATTTGATATGAGGGCCCAAACTGAATATTGAGATGCACGACTAACTCAAATCTGTTCTCCCTAGACTGGTATTGCCCGCGTGCCCCTTGCCGGTGTGGCCGGAGGTCCAGGTGTGGGCAGGGCAGCTGGCCGAGGTGTCCCTGCTGGCGCCCCCATGCCCCAGGCTCCTGCAGGCCTGGCAGGCCCCGTCAGAGGAGTAGGAGGGCCTTCACAGCAGGTACATTGACTTGACTAGTCTCTCCAATATGAGGTTTGAGTGACGTAATCTGAAATCTGGGTTGCAATTTTGTTAAACTTGTGTGGTGGGGATCGAGTTCAGATCATGGGGCTTTTTGGGCATGACACTTTCCTTGGCGATGATGATTTCATTTGAGCTGAACTATGATGTTGAAGCCAATTGGAGCAGGATTACACTGAGCCAAGATGAACTACTTGGGACAATACCCATGTGAGTTTGTGGTGTTCTGTAATTTAATTTCTGTGTTAATTCCCCCCCCCCAAAGGTGATGACCCCCCAGGGCAGAGGAACAGTGGCAGCAGCAGCAGCCGGAGCCAGCATTGCTGGGGCCCCCGACACAGTACCCCCCCGGCAGGGGAGGGCCTCCCCCAATGGGCCGTGGTGCACCTCCTCCTGGTAAGAGAATTGTACCCAGAGGCCTCTTTGGTGTCTGGTTAGACATTCAGAAAAGGTGCTCACTTGAGTCTTGGTTGATTTGGCAGTGATGATCTTCATTCTCTGAACGATGATGTTGAAGCTATTTGAAAGCAGGATTACTCTGAGCCCCTCAACTAATACTCAAAACCCTGAGTTATCAGGCTCAATATAAGTACTTGAACATAAAGTAATAATGTTTTTGTTTTTTAGGCATGATGGGCCCACCCCCAGGCATGAGACCACCAATGGGGCCACCAATGGGAATGCCCCCTGGCAGAGGTGCACCAATGGGTATGCCTCCTCCAGGAATGAGACCACCCCCCCCTGGCATGAGAGGTAAGCGTTGCCTTCATCTAGTGTTGCTTTGTTTCATGAGATGTGTTCCAAACACCCAGTGCAGTTTAAACTTGCTGACTTGTTGCTCTCTGTTCTAGGTCCCCCACCCCCCGGTATGCGCCCTCCAAGACCCTGAACCCCTCCACTGGACTGAAGGGCTGTTATTTCCGTCGCCCTTCCTTCCAGATTTGTCACACTGAGCTATTGTATAGTTCCGACTTTTGTATTTGTGTTTTGCTTTTTTAAATAAAGTGTCTGATGGACAAATTTGTTTTTAACAATGATTTATTTCCTGCCTTATTGACTGTGGCCAAATGAGCCTCATAAATCAAATGTGGCCCATACAGATTGGTGGTTTAATAAATATCTGATAAGTGTATCCCATGCGGCATTAATGACGTTTCTGAAAGGCTTGCTACTATGCACCACATCACACTTCAGTCAACCTTTGGACTCGCACTGCATTTATAAGTGTCCTTGGGTTTAATTCAGATTCACTATATAATACCTGTGATTTACGACCAACTAATGGTCTTACTGTCGCTAGAGGGCGGCAGTGCAGCGCCCGGCACAGCGAACAAACCGGAAGTCGTACTGCTGTAGCGACGTCCCTTCCGTCAACACACGTGTGAACACTACAGCAGTGCCATCTCCAATTCAAGTTTGATTATCGCTGATGAAGTTTTGAAAAACGTGTTGCGAACATACAAACCGTGAGCGGACTGTTTCGCTGAACGGTTCAAAGCAAGTGGTTTCGCTGCTTATGCTTGGACTGCCAAGACAATCTTAGCTATTGTAACGTTAGCTAGCTAGTTACCCTCGTTTCCATGCTCGACAGTGGCAGCATGCTGTCTCATTTAGACCTAATCGGAACCATCCAGGATGACGAGGATGTGCCAGAAGATCCTGATTCTGAATCAGACAACGAAGATGTAAGTGTGGGATATCGTTTTTTGAAAAGAATGTTTCAAAACGGATGTATTTGAAGGTCAATGCTGTAGATTCAGCTAGCTAGTCTATTTAATAATGCCATGGGTGTCTGCGTTATAGCTAAGTAGAATATTCTCCATACTTACCACCAGTGTTGGGCAAGTTACTGAAAATTAGTAATTAGTTACAGTTACTAGTTACTTCTTTTAAAGGTAATTTAATTACTTTACCAGTTACTGTATATCAAAAGTAATTAGTTACTAGGGAAAGTACCTTTTAAGTTACTTTTATGTCTGCTTTTTTAATGTAATGAACAGTACTGAACAGTCAAACACAATAAACATATTTTTTAGACCTATTTATTGTAATCAACAGGGCAACAGGCTTTCAAATCAAGCAGTAGTACAAAAGTCCCTTTTAATACTTAACTTAATACAAAATAACTGTCTCAGTCATTTAACAGTGTTTTTTTTACCGCATTAGGCCCAATGAAATAAAAGTGATTGGCCTACAGTATTAACACTAATTAAAAGAGAAAACAAAGGTGCCTTGAGGTGCTGCATATAATTGAGTATGTGATTTAACAAAAGGTTAACAAAATGTTTTAACAAACATGCCTCATAAGGCAAAGCTAAATATAGATAAGAGATGAGATTCTCAACAAACGTAAAAATGGGCTAACAAGTCTCTTCTCTCACCTCTGACCAGTAGCCACAACATTGCTAGCTTTCAAACCAGTTATTGTACCTCAAGAGGAGAAGCTTCTCAAACTTTTGATCTGAGAGCCTATTCCTCTTTGGAGAGAGAATCAGGTTCCCAAGGCTAAAGAGTCTTTCCACTGGGGCACTGGATGGAGTGGCTGCATTATATTTAAGTGAAACTTTCTTTATTATGGGAAACTGATTCAGAGCGTCCATCCCTGTGGCTCCTGATTTAAAGTAATCAGCTACTTCATTTTCAACAGAGACATAGGCATCCTCCTCACTCTCATCAAAGCTAAAGAATTCATCCTCTTTGGTAGATGGCCGGCGCTGTGTTGTTGGGGTTTCCCCTGGGTGCTCATCCTGCTCTGGGACATATTTTCTGCATTCTGCTACTAGACTTGCTTTTACAAGGTCCTTCCTCTCCTGGCCACGCAGCCAACGTAACTTGAACTTGGGTAGGGTTGCAGCAGCTAGTAGAGCATCATTATCCTCAAGAACACGTGCAAATCTGGTTTTGATTGCCTGAAATACATGACACAAAAGACATAACAAGAGTATTAAAACAAGTCTTAAAAACAAGTGTATTATACATATTTGGCATATAGCATAAATCTTATTACAGAGCAGTCACTACTAAATTGACCTGCACTTATAAATACTTCACATTATGTAGACACAAATAAATGCAACTGAGCTATTGATTGGATACATATAAATGCAAAATAAAATAGCAGCTCTTACCTGAACAATTGCCTCTGGTAGGCCATCAAGGATTGCAAGGTGTTTTTTTAAATCCAGAGTCTTAGACATCAACGTCTCCAGAGTGGGCAAGAGTGTTCCGTAAAAACAATTGTCCTCGCCTTGCAGAATGTCAAGAGCCACAGTAAGTGGCTTCATCACAACACAATACTCTTTAAGGACCTGATGTTCCCTTTCATTGATGCATTTCATCTGAAGTTGGGAGGATATTGTATTCAATTCGGCCACAGGTATCTCAGAAATTCGAGCTACCGCATCATAGAACGAATTCCACCTGGTGGTGCAAGGTACAAGCAGCTTCTTAGCAATAACGTCGTTGACAATCTCCGAAGCCACCGTTGACCGACTTGCCTTGTTCCACAGCCCTGCGCATTTTGTGGTAGCATTTCTGTAGATAGATTTCGTTTCTGGCTTTGACATTAGCCACTTATCGACATCAGTGCATGAGATGAGGTTCAATGTGTGCGATGCGCATCTGTGATGCGGGGGTAAAACCACGTCATTGACATCGACAGCATTATCTAGCACATCCCCAAGGTTTGTAAAAGTCGCCTCATCCTCCTCCAAATTATCTTCAGTGTCTGGCTCAGGTGGCTGGTACATTTGAAACGCCTTGACAAAATTAGAGCCATTGTCAGTAACAGTTGCTGTCACTTTGAAAGATAGGCCATAGGATGAGTGGATGTTGTCTATTTCGGTTGCAATAATGTCATACGTATGTCGGCCCTTGAATCTCTGGCATGCCAGGGCTGATTTCCCACGTAGCATGTTGTTTGGATTAATCCAGTGTGCAGTTACACCTAGAAAGCTTTTATTGTAAGCAGTCCAGATGTCTGCTGTGGTAGAGACATGTTGTAAACCCTCAAATGTTTTTTTTAGCTCGACCTGCATTTTCGCATATTCTCTGTCTAAATAGCTGGAAAACGTCTTCCTGCACATTTGCCCCGAGCCTCCATTTATCACCGGAATTTTGCTTATTAGTTGCCTGAAGGCAACTGACTCGACAGTTGACAGAGGATGCATGTCATCGACAACATACCTAGCAATCAATTTATTCAGCTCTGCCTGGCTTATCGGCTGCACTGCAGTCCGTGTAAAGTCTAGCCTTGGTTGTTTGCATGGAGTGGCGCCTTCAGCATCCGTAGGGCTGGGGTCTTTCGCTACTAGCTTTGTCGAAGCGTGTTGTTTCAACAGGTGCTTCATAAGATTGGAATTGCTACTCTTAGATGTGGATAGGGCCTTTGCACCTGCACATAATTTACAACTCACCACTACATTTTTGTCTTTACTTTCGACGAGCGAAAAGTAATGTCCATACTTCCAGGAGAGAAAGCTCATTCTATCCGCACTGTCGGCCATGATGTGGTTTAATGCTCATTGATTGATTCGATTGGTGTATCATTGCGCCACCAAGGTCCTGCGATGTCAGATCAGAAGCAGCTAAAGTAGGCCTATCTTGTCTTCTTGTCTGCAAGTGTTCATTTTTCACAAAAGAGAGTAACGCGAGTAACGAACTCATTTAAATTTCAGTAATTGTAACTGCGTTAATTGATTTAAAAAAATACTTCGTTACATGCTCGTTACCGCTAAAAGTAGTGGAATTACAGTAATGCGTTACTTTGTAACGCGTTACTCCCAACACTGCTTACCACACTAGTATCGAATTGTAATTTGCCAACCATGATGTTCACATTCCTATTGAAACATATCTCAAACACCTGATCCAGTATCCAGTGACTCTTGATACATGCAGCTCATATGGTGTTGCTTCCTCTCCATGTTGCAGGAGCAACCCATAGTCCTGAACAAGAAGAGAAGGGCTGCACAGCAGGGGAGAGGGGCTGGAGACTTCAGTACCGACTTTGAGTTTGGAGAGAGAGATGGACTCTACAGTGAGGACTGGGCAATGGCTGATGTTATGGCTCAGCTGAAAAAGAGGGTATGCTGGTAGCCTTTTCAAGTGAATCTTACATACTCATCATGTTGTATACCTATGCTCTCAAGGTCATTGTCAGACGAATGCTAAATGCCATGATAACGTGCCAATCATCTGATTAACGTTGTCAAGCTGACATTGTGATGCTCTCTCATGTTGTGCCTTAGAAAGCCCCCACCACATTGGACGAGAAGATTGAGAAGGTTCGGAAGAAACGTAAAACCGAGGTATGACGCACAGTCACTCGCGAGGACATATAAACATGGCTGTAGTTTCACTGTACTGTTATTTTCTGGAATTATGAAGCATGTTTACTTAGAATGTGGCCACGTGTATCTGTTTGACTGTAAACAGGAAAAGGCTTTGACAGTCACTCAGACCGCAGAGGATAAGGTTGCTGATGAAAAGGAGATGGAGGATGATGAAGACGAGGAGGAGGAGGGGGAAGAGGAAGAGGAAGAGGGGGAGGAAGGTGCTGATGATGTGAAACCAGTCGTTGGAGACGGGAGTGAGGATTCCAAAGAGAATGATGATGATGATGATGATGGGGAGGAGTTCACCTCAGGAGACGAGGAGGTTCTTACCAAAGCAGGTGGGTGGCACACCGGACACGAGGCTGTGCATTCCTCTAAAGGCCTCAATATGCTTCTGCGTCTCCGTTTTCGGGTGGGCGGGCTCACGGATACGCACGGATACACACGGATAGACATCGTTTATAGTTCTCCGTAGGCTGTGAGTGCTGAAAACAATTCACCGCCAGAAGAGTAGGTGGCGCTGCACTGCGATGCTAGCTATAGGTTATCGAAAACTCGGAGCAAATTTACAAGTGAGCCGTTTCATCAATAAAATATGCACAGTTTCAGCGACTACACTGCCCATTTCTCGTCACATTTGAATTCAAATGCCGATTTACATGTACTGTTTAGCTGAAATATGAATTGTAAAAACCGCTTCGATCTCTTTGGTGATGTTTGTGATGCTAGCTGGAAGGGCAGCCTGCTTTGACTGGGTGTGCAGTGAACATTTCTGGGGGGTTATTATTATGATTACGGAAAGGGATCGTATATGTTTTTATATTGCTACCATTTTAGAGACTGCTTATCGATCCGAGTGTTAATCAGGCGCGGAGCCAGACGTTGTAAACATTCCGGGTTTAGCCCAAACCAACAACGTATTGGGGCTTGATTTTCAAGAACGCGACGCTGAGCGCCTCCACGGTCCTCTTCCACATATTAAAATAGTGCTGCTGCCAACGAATAATGCACCTAATAATATGGTGCCTGCACTGCAATGCCATGGCGGGCTGGACCAAATGATTTTTCGGGCTGCATATGGGCCCGCAGGTCGGACGTTCCCCACCCCTGGTGTTGTTGGTCACGGCAACCCATAGCGGCAACCCCGCCCCTGACTTCTTAATACGGACCAATCACAGCCAAGGGGGTCTCCGTCGCTCTCCGTCGCTCTGCGTAATTTCGACGGATAGTTAGAAAATTCAGGAGGTGCACGTCAATCCGTCAAAAGGTCTCCGAGGGCTGACGGAGAGCACGCAGAGGGCGTTCCACGGAGACGAGGGCGTTCCCTCCTCTGCGTTTTTCGAAAAACGCAGAAGCATAATTAGGCCTTAAGGATGATTCATAGCTCTTTGTCTCAAGGCCAGCGTGACACTTCTCTCGGCTGATGCGATTCCATTTTTAACAGATACCTTAAGGGAGAAAGCAAAACGAGGCAAGAAGAATAAGGCAGGAGACGAAGTGAGTATGAAACGAACGCCTGGTGTTATGTGCATTGCCTACATCGAGTACGTTTTCAAACCGCTCTCCTCTTCTCTACGGTTTCCCTCTCAGCCTCCTCAAGAGTTCTTTGAAGACGCCTCCAACTACGATGACAAGCTGATGTTTCAGGACATGAACCTCTCCAGGCCCATTTTAAAGGTGGCTTCTTGTTTTACACACCCACACACATCTTTTATCTCTTATTGCCTGTTTCCTGATTGCCCTTCTAATAACTTCCTGTTTATGTCTGCCATCACCATGTTACCAGGCCATCACAGCCATGGGGTTCAAGCAGCCCACACCCATCCAGAAAGCCTGTGTACCTATAGGTCTAATGGGCAAGGACATCTGTGCCTGCGCTGCTACCGGAACTGGTAAGAAAGACCACACGTGTTGTCATATTTGTCAACCTTCTCATCACACAAACTCCCATTTTTCACACCCGTTTCCCTTGTTCCTTCATCTCCTTTCAGGAAAGACGGCTGCGTTCATGCTGCCCGTGCTGGAAAGACTGGTGTATAAACCCAGACAGACCCAGGTGACCAGGGTGCTGGTCCTGCTGCCCACCAGGGAGTTGGGCATCCAGGTTCACGCGGTGGCCCGCCAGCTGGCACAGTTCACCAGCGTCACCACCTGCCTGGCCGTAGGTCAGTACACCGCCATAATGCCTCTCATTGACTCTCAATGGATGACACGTGTGTTGACGTAGGCGTCAGAGATACGCAGCCACTCGGATCTGCCTCACGATGCGAGAGTCATCCTGGGCGCCGAGTGAACCGTTGACGGTGGCTTGTGTTTCCTGTCCCGTAGGCGGCCTGGATCTCAAATCCCAGGAAGCAGCCTTGCGAGCTGGGCCTGACGTCCTCATCGCCACGCCTGGCCGACTGATCGACCATCTGCACAACACGCCATCCTTCGAACTCAGCCAAATAGAGATCCTCATCCTGGATGAGGCTGATAGGTACGTCTGGAAGTCATCCTGAACACCGTCTAATCTTGAACAGTGAGGGAATTCTGGAATCCCAGTGGAGGTCTAGATTAGTGCAATATATCGTAGGTCATTAGAAACGCCGGGAGGACATTTAGAACCCTGGACTAGGGGGTCTGAACCCTGGAACAAGTCTAGAACCCTGTAGGGGGATCTAGAGAACTTCGAGAAAGGTTGAATAATATAGGAGTCTATATCAATGCAGTGGCTCTGACATGTGGGCTGCATCTAAAAAACATCATCCTCATAATGTGGATTTGAAAGCACCTGTTTACCTTTCCTCGATGCTGACTAACGTCATGGTCTGTGGGTGTGTCTGCAGGATGCTGGATGAGTACTTTGAGGAGCAGATGAAAGAGATCATCCGCATGTGTGCCTACCAGAGACAGACCATGCTGTTCTCTGCCACTATGAGCGAGGAGGTAAGAATATGGCTTTGCTCCGTACCCCCGAGCCCCCACCCACCTTATAACCAGGTGCTTCCTGACTCGTATCCAAGTGACCAGAGTGATCAGACGGCCCTCATATTTTGTCATGGTTTCATGGCTCCATTCAACTGCCGTATGTCATTGGGTATTGCAGGGCCTGCCTCGTTCAGATTCTGAGTGTTCCCCCCTCCCACACATTTGCTGTTGTTGTCAGACTTTGGGATGTCCTGGCCTGTCTGAAGGTCCGCCCCCCTCCGTGTGTCTGAATGTGTTGTCTTGTGTGGTCTGGGCCTGCAGGTGAAGGACCTGGCGTCCGTGTCTCTGAAGCAGCCCGTCAGGATCTTTGTGAACAGCAACACAGACGTGGCTCCGTACCTGCGCCAGGAGTTTGTCCGGATTCGTCCGGCCAGGGAGGGCGACAGGGAGGCCGTTGTTGCTGGTGAGTTTGTGAGACCAAGGCCTCTGTGTGTTGACCGTATTCGCCTCCTATGTGCTCCATCCTGACTCATTCTAATGCAGACCTGGGCTCTTTGTTTTCCATGGTGCTGCGATCACGTGCCAGAAGTGCATTTGGAAATCACTGTTTGTCTTTCTTAGGCCACATGCAGTTGTGCAAACAGGAAGTCTCAGGAGTGTTGAGAGTAACCTCTTGGCAATCGTTCATGTGACTGTGTGTTTAAACATTGAAGATTATGCATTGAAGATCTTTCTTGCTTTTTAAATGTTTGAATTAATTTTTACATCATCTAAATTGGATCTCGTCAGAAAGTAGACAGACAAACTAACGGTGTGTGTTTTGTGTGTGTTTTGTGTGTGTGTGCGCCAGCTCTCCTTACGCGGACATTCCAGGATCATGTGATGGTGTTCACCCAGACTAAGAAGCAGGCCCACCGTATGCACATTCTGCTGGGCCTGATGGGGCTGAAGGTGGGAGAGCTGCATGGAAACCTGTCCCAGACTCAGAGACTGGAGAGTCTCAGGTACAGTACACACACAGACACACACACTCACACAGACACACACACTCACACAGACACACACACTCACACACAGACAGACACACTCACACACACAGACACACACACTCACACAGACACACACACTCACACTCACACTCACACACACACTCACACAGACACACACACACACACACACACACACACACACACACACACACACACACACACACACACACACACACACACACACACTCACACAGACACAGACACAGACACAGACACAGACACAGACACTCACACTCACACTCACACTCACACTCACACTCACACTCACACTCACACTCACACTCACACTCACACTCACACTCACACTCACACTCACACTCACACTCACACTCACACTCACACTCACACTCACACGCACACGGACACGGACACGGACACGGACACGGACACACACACACGAAACACAGACACACGCACACACACACACGAAACACAGACACACGCACACACACACACACGAAACACACACACACACACTCACACGAAAAACACACACATGCGCACACACACATACACTCTTACACATACAAATAAAATATATATATTTAATCATTCATATACTGTTTTTCTACCTCTCTCGTTCTCTCCCAGGCGGTTTAAGGATGAGCAGATTGATATCCTGGTAGCCACCGATGTAGCAGCCAGAGGACTGGATATTGACGGAGTCAAGACGGTAAGGAGCTTACCCAAGTTCTTCTATGTGTTATTAAGGTCAGTTATAACCTGTCTGTTATCTCTCTGTGTCAAAACATGCCTGTGGGGATGGTGTCAGCGAAGGCAGACAGATAATTGCACCACAGTATCTGGGCAGAGCAGGGGAGTGACTCATTGTAAACAGACCAGCTCGGGTGGAGCGAATGTTAAGTAATCTGTTAGATCTCTTGTTAGAATCAAAGGATTATTTCCAAAAGAAAATTTGTTTTTCCTGAATAAAGTGTTGTGTGGAGAGGACTGTATTAAATGGCACAGCTGTGCGATGTCCCAGACTCCATGGCCCGTAATGTCTCTCAGTAGTTGGTAGTTCTATCAAATCTTACAGGTGCAAAACAATGACTTCATTCTGATCCCTCGTCCTTCTTATTGGCTGTCCTTGTACTTCAAAAGGCCCATCGCCAGCCACAGACTCCCACATACTCCCCTCTACAACTCTGCCTACCAGAGCCTCCCTGTAGCCCAACTGCATACCCACATATGAAAGATTGTACCTGCATCATGGGAATAGCTCAGTGGTGTAGAGCCTTTTAATGGCAGAGCAAGAGGTTGCCGGTTCAAATCTCCTCGTGTACGCCGCTCCAGACAAAAGGGTGGGGCCAAATGAGAGACACCAGACATGACACGACCTCTCCTCCCCAGGTCATCAACTTCACCATGCCCAACACAGTGAAGCACTACGTCCACAGGGTGGGCCGCACAGCCCGCGCCGGCAAGGTCGGACGCTCCGTCTCCCTGGTGGGAGAGACGGAGAGGAGAATGCTGAAAGACATCGTCAAGAAGGCCAAGACCCCCGTCAAGGCCCGCGTCCTGCCTCAAGGTGACCCCGGCCAGGGAGCTCTGTGACAGACACGGGGTTCATAAAGTACCGTACGATGTCGTCGCCTCTCCTTCCTGTTCTCATACGAAAGCCGTTGTCTGTCGTTGCCTGTTTTCCCACAGATGTCATTCTGAAGTTCAGAGACTTGATCGAGAAGCTGGAGAAGGATGTGTATGCCGTGATGAGGCTGGAGAGGGAAGAGAGGGAGATGTCTGCCTCCGAGGCCCAGGTAGGGACACCCCCACCTCACCGTCAGTGTGTGTGTGTGCAGACCTTTCTGCGTACATCTTTCTGTGTGTAAGCATACATGGGAAGGTTCCTGATCTGCGCTCTGATTGTCTCTGCGCGCCTGTTCCACAGATCAGCGTGGCCCAGAAGCGTCTGGCCCAGAACACTGACGAGCGGGACCCCCAGAGGACGTGGTTCCAAACACACGAGGAGCGCAAGAAAGAACGCAGTGAGCTTTGGACCCGCAGACACTTGCACGTTATCTGACCCCCACCAAGACCAGACCGTCTAACCTGTGTGCGTGTGTGTTTCTGTGTGTGTTTCTGTGTGTGACAGTGACCAAGGCGCTCCAGGACTTTGACCTAGCCCTAAGGGGAAAGAAGAAGAGAGAAAAGTTCATCAAGGAGGGCAAAAAGAAAGAGCTATCCGTAAGAACTCCCATGCGTTTGGTCGTTCACAAGTGGCATGGCTTGGATTGAACGTTCACTTGCTTTTTCTGGTTCCAAACCTGCAAACAGCAGTACCCCGTTTCCTGTTATGAATACAGATGCGGTCTCCCGTGGTTCTAAGCACACACACACACACAGGCACACAGTGTGGGTATCATTCACCTCTAACAGGCCTCCTTCCCCAGGCAGAGGACCGGGCCCAGTTTGAGATGCTCAAGTCTCAGATGTACGCCGAGCGAGCGGCCAAGAGGGACCGCAAGCCCAAACGTGCTCGAGCCATGCCCGAAGACGAGCCGGCACAGAAAGGTGACCGTGATATCTCTGGTGCACGTCGGTACCGTCATCCCATGTTCCCCTCGGAACGTATCCAACCCTCTGTTCTGTTTGTCTTTTACGCTCAGCGGTGAACCAGAAAGGCAATAAATCGTCCAAGAAGTCAGTGTTCGACAAGGAGCTCACCAACACCAGCAAGAAAGCCCTGAAGCAGTACAGAGCAGGGTGAGCACGCCTCCCGTGGACCTCACATGACCGTACCTGGTTGGACAAACACAGACTAGTCTATAGAAGGCCTATACCTATATGTTGCTGCAGTCTCACTTGAGTTTTGTCGTCCTCAGACCTTCCTTTGAGGATAAGAAGAGGCTGGGGATTCCAACCAACAAAAAGGGAGGCCGCTCCAAGCCTCAAGCCAAGTAAGTGAAAAGAGACGAGATGATACAGCCTTGCCTGTTTTCATCACTTCATGACATTTGTCTTATAATAATACATCTATATGGATTTGATTATCATTATATTATTGAATTCATCCTTTTGCCATATTTCTGGCTAATATGCATTTAGTTATCACTACTTTAAGATGGATTGAATTCATTGAATGCAGTAGAATTTGGGAGTGGATGACTTATGAATGGAAGCATGCTGACCAGATAACATAGCTGACAGACCCAACAAAGCTAATCGATAATTTCATTGTTCTTGAATTTACATTTGGATCAATGAAACACATGTAATTGTTCTCTAAGAGAACTGGAACCTGAACAATCTAATATATATTCTTTGTTTCAGGTTCAGGAGAAAGTAAGCACTGTGGCTCTGTGGGTTCATCATCAGTACACAAGATTAATTACACACAATTATTTGTGTCTCTAAGACATGGTGAAGAAGACCTTCATATGAGAGAACTGTATGAGGATGTGACATGTGATACACCCAACCCAAACCTGTCTTACTTTGTATCTGGCTGAGGTAACTACCTTGTGGTTTAAGGCCTCATGACATGTTATCTGACACCATATACAATCAGTGCTTGTAAAGTTATCTTTTTTAAGAAGATTGAATACTTATAGAATTAGTATTCAGTGGCCTGGATTAGCCTAGCATATTGTTGTATAACTGATCCATTCAGAGGTAAACGGTGTAATAATGTACTCAATAAAGATCCAGAAACTAAATGATTGATTTTTTTTTAGAGCTTCAGAGGTTTCTTAATCAGTGATGCTTATTTAAAATCTTCAGAGATATTTTGTAGGTGGCATTCGGTGTACGGTAGTTTCCCTGTCACTCGGGGCGCATAGTTACAGTTTCGTTTATCTCAATGTTAACAACGAAAACGAAACTGCGTTTTGTCAACGGGGCAGGGCATATAAAAAGCGCATCGCGAGTCAGTCGGTCCCACCAGCTGACGGAGGAAAGACAACTAACAAGAAATTCAATTTTGCATTAGGAAGACAAAACTGCTATTCAGCAAGGGACGTTTATACGTGAATAAAATTGAAGTTGAGAAACAGGTAATGTAAATCCACTTGATTCTTAATGTTTATTAGCTATTTCTATATGGATAATTAGGTGAGAGAATTTCATGTTCCCATGAAGTTTGCATACAGTTCCACTGTAACCGATTAAAATGTTTAATAGCATTTTTTTGGATAGCCTAGCATTTAATTTTCTAATTAGACGTCTGACCTAAGATAGGCCTATAGGAAACGAATACATTCGCACCTATCTACTGCATGCAATATGTCCTACTTTTGAGAGGATTGAATGCACTTATGAAATGTTTGCGCGTTATAATTTAGCCTTAAAATACTACCATATACTAATAATACTTAAATCATTGAGCACAGGGCATTATATTTATACTAAAGCGTTATGGCTGTAGTCTATAAATATATAAAGGAAAATGGAAGTTCGACAATGTCTCCCTCACCGTGGCGCAATTTCTCGATACATGAAACTGACTCCAGTGCGAGCGCGCTGTGACATCTAGGGGCGCACTTTAACCAACTTCCAACACACACTCTTTCTCGGTAGTATAGCAGTGTGAGGCTCTAAACTTGAAATGAATCTTCACTATACATTAGAGGGAGTCGCAATCTGAAGGTTGTCAGTTCGATTCCCGTGCTAAATGACGTTGTGTCCTTGGGCACTTCACCCTACTTGCTTGCTATTTGTACTTGCTTAAGTCGCTCTGGATAAGAGCGTCTGCCAAATGACTAAATGTAAATAAAAGAAGGGTTTGTATTTAATCCTAAAAGGTTTATAAAGTTCTTTGGAATCCTGAAGGTGAGGAGACCATGGACAACCCAGAACAACGGAGGAGGAGGAGACATGGACAGACACTGCCCAGGAGAGTGGACGGGGAAGTTTTGCATCCTGGAGATAGAGGAAGAGGGAGGGGTGGTGGAAGAGTTCCGAGAGGACCAGGTCCACAGGCAGGGATTGGTGGAGATGGTGGGGAGAGGGGGGCAGAAGGTGGAAGGGGGGGAGGACCGAGAGGAGGAGAGAAGAGGTGGTGAGAGAGGGGGATTAGGAAGAGGTGGAGAGGCAGGCTGGGAACACGTACGAGGGGGAGGAGGAGAGAGGGGGAGAGGAAGAGGAAGAGGGAGGTCTACAGAAAATGGTTCCCCTTTTGTTTTTAGGCTGGGTTTTAAATCTTTAGAGCAGCTGCTGGGTAAAGAGCCATCAGAGGTAGCCATCACCCTATCATCTGGCACGGCTCTGCAAGACCTCCTGAACGATACAGAGATGCGCCAGGACCTGGTCCAGCTCCTCTGTCAGGTCCTGTGCAAGGCCTTCCAGGCCAGAACCGACCGTCGGACCGTGCAACACCTGGCTGGGATAGTCAAGAACTCCGGCTTCACCCGGACTATCCTGCCCCACTATGTGGCAGGGATGGGCTCAGAGCCTAACCCTGCCAGGCGGCAGCAGTACCCCAATCAACTGGACCACATCCTAGCCCTTCTCTCTGATGTGCTCAGCATTTTCCCGGCCAGCTCCGTCCAGGTCGTCTCCATGTTGGTGGCCTTGCTCCAGGCAGCCATCAACGGGCTGCGGGCGTCCGGCGTGGACATCCTGCCGCGGACGGAGGAGAGCCTGGAGAGGCTCCAGGTCCTGGTGGGTCACCTCCAGGAGAAGGCCAGGGATGGCACCCTCCGCTCGGACAAGGACAGCTACTCCCTCCTGCCCGCCACAGGGGACACCCCGGGTGGGGAGCAGGACCACAGGACTCTCCCTATATTCCCCACTCTAGATGAGTTCCACCTGGATCAGAGGCCCTTACTCCCACGCAACGTGATCTCCGAGCGCTACGCCAGCGTGCCGGCCTATCTGGGCACGCACTTCCGGCTGCTCAGGGAGGACTTTGTCCGGCCTCTACGCGAAGGCATTCAGCAGCTTCTGCAGGAGCAGCAGGAACAGGGGAGAGGAGACGCCCTTCAGAAGAAGCACTTCGATGACATCAGAGTGTACTTTGACACCCGATTGGTGGTTCCTATGTGCACCCATTCTGGGATAGCGTACAAGGTCCAGTTTGACGCGCAGCCACTCAAGGTGTGTAGACTGAGAACAATTCTGAATCATTCTTCACCCTCCGTTTGAAGTAGAATTCATTGAGGCTAACCTTGAATATATGGAATGTGACTTGGTTTAAAATGTCGATATCATCATAACATTTCTTTGCTACTTTCTTCTGCAACAGTTTGTTCGCTGGCAGAATTCTAAGCGTCTTCTGTATGGCTCCCTGGTGTGTCTGTCAAGTGACAACTTTGAGAACTTCCTGTTCGCCACTGTGGCGGAGCGTGAGCCTACAGAGCTGGAGAAGGGCTTTGTTCAGCTCATCTTCTGTGAGCAGAGCAGAGCTGCACTGGCAATAATAGAGGTGACCTTCTCCTCATTTAGGATGATTTTCATTTGCATACTATGCAAATACATATCATTTTCTGTCTTGCCAGTCCATGAGTGTGACAAAACACTGAATACATTTGCAAAAATTGCCAGAAATGCATGTATCCATAGAGCCTGTTACCTGTCAGCGCAATTTGGTCCTATAGCTCTTTATTATTCCATGAAGCTAAACAACACCCACAACTGTTCCACAGACAGATCAAGTGTTCTGCATGGTGGAGACCACGGCCTACTTTGAGGCCTACCGATATGTCCTGGAGGGCCTGCAGGAGCTGGAGGAAGAGGATCTGCCGTTCCAGAGGTGTGTGTGTGTGGGCATCTTATCTAATACAGTATCACTGCAGTAAGACAGTCCTGTACGCTCTAACAATCCCTCAAGTGCTGGTACTCACATGTGATAAACAACCAGTTATATATATATATAACTATATTTCTATATATATATATAGTTATATATAAACTGCCCAAAATAATTAAAGGAACAGTTTTTTTTTATCAGGTTATGGCATTTCAGTAGCTATAGATATCCACCTTAATATTTATTCACATTGACATCTGATGTGTTTTCAAAGTGTTCCTTAAATTTGTTTGAGCAGTGTACATAACTATATATATTTATATTAATACTGTGATGTTCAACAAATTTGAATTGTCAACATAAGCTTCTCTGTGCTGCAGGTACTTAGTGGAGTGTCAGTTAGACGTGCACCCCCCAGCCTACCTGCCCAGGAATGATACCTACAACCTAGCCCAAATAGCAGCTCCTGAGTTTAAGAGTAGCATCAAGCCCTTCAACACCTTGGACCCCGAGGCCTGGCCTCCCATGGAGCAGCTGGGCCTGGATGAGAGCCAGATGAAGGCCCTCCAGATGTCCCTCACCAAGGAGCTGGCCATCATACAGGGACCCCCTGGCACAGGTCAGTAGGCAGCAGCACCCAGGTGAAGTCTGTGTATAGTTTGATGTTGTTTTATGAACAAAAGATGGTGTGCTCAGACAGCACATTGGACAATTCTTACTCTTTCCATGCTGACCTTCTCAGGAAAGACCTATGTCGGTCTGAAGATTGCACAGGCCCTCTTGACCAATATAAATGTGTGGAACGATGTCATTGACCCGTCCCCGATGCTCGTGGTGTGCTACACCAACCATGCTCTCGACCAGTTCTTAGAGGGTAAGGTTTCCTTACTGTCACTGACAAACAAGACAACTTGGGAGTATGGTACTTGATAGATAGATTGCATAATCAGCACATTAAAGACTCACATAGGAAAATCCCTAATTGGGCATGCAATATGTGTTTCTTCCGTTACACTCGTTGCTTGTCATCAACCTGCTGTGTCCACTTGGCTCGACAGGGATCCAGAAGTTTCTGCCACAAGGCATCGTGAGGGTCGGAGGCCGCAGCACCAGCGAGGTTCTGAAGCCCTTCTCTCTGAGGGAGCTGTCGAAGGGATTCCAGCACACGCGCAAATTTCCGCCCCACCTGCGCCGCGCCGTCGCCCAGGTAAGAGACTCAGCCGTGCCGCGGGATCTACCGGGCCGACCCGCTAGCGGTCACGGTGAACCTGAACGTCGTGTAAAAGGAATGCTAACGCTGTGCTTCCTGGCTGAGGGCGTGGTGGTCACGGTTTGTGGGTGGTGTGTTCCTGTCAGATGTACGACGAGCTACGCGTGGAGGAGGAGGATATCCAGCAGCAGAGCGCCAAGCTGGAGTGCAGCCTGAAGGGGGTCCTCAGGGAGCAGTTCCTACGGAAGTTCATCTCAGACACCCACTGGGACAGCCTGGTTCTCCCACCAGTGAGTACCAACCTTCCGTCTGTTCCTGCTGGAAGGAAAACAAATAAAAAGGCTTTTCCATTGTGACGCGGCGAACACTTTGGAATGGTTTCGATCCAAGCTTACGCCAGAATGGGACGCATTTCAAAGCGATTCTCAGATATCTGGCTGAACTAAACAGGTGCTGTTCAGTTACGAGGATGGTCAAAGCCAATGGCTCCTTATCTACTGACATGCAGCTCCCCACTGTCTTACACTGGGCCTTGTCCCAGACGAACTACAGCACCGCAGGGCATAGAGATAAATCAGATTGTGGCAAAAACAAGCACTGGTAATACGTTTGTTTATGTACAGGGCTCCATATTTCATCTTGATGTATGTCTGACCTGCAGGGGATGGGTGGCTTTGAGGTATTTGGTGAGAAGAGGCAGCCGCTGATTGTTGAGTGGCTGGGTATGGGCTCCAGATTCCAGCAGAGGGCAGCAGAACCTCAGTATGGACATGCAGGTGAGAAGATCCGATCAGAGCAAAGATATTTTGAAACCCAGAGCTCAGGATCAGTGCCCGAGATGCCAGGAAGGATTGTGTCTTACCTGGTCAAAGAAAAAAAAACGATTGGGGGTTCACCAAAATTCTTCTTAAATCCCAAAGTAAAGTAGTCATACGAAGGTCCACCAGTGTCCCATCTTCATGCCTTCACACCTCTCACCCTGACAGACATGGAGGAGGAGGAAGAAGACACGGAGGTGGATGACCTGATTGAAATTGCCGAAGAGGCTGCCCTGATCCAGGCTGAGCGCTACGTTGACGACGAGGTGGACCACCAGGGGAGACAGGGGAACAAGCAGAGGCAGGACGAGAACGTCCAGATGGTGGCTGACCTGATGCTGGCCATGAACCTGGACAACACTGTGGTACTACAACAGGACCAGGATGGCTGGGAGGTAACCAATCACGTCGCACGTTATTACCCTGCGCCCATCTATGAGGGGTGTTATAGTTTGAGATATCGAAGGTATAGATACAGTGGCGGACTCAGACTGTTTGAAGGGCAGGGGCGAAAAAATTAAAAGGGCACATTCTTCCCAACACGGGCCTCCACCAGGGCTCTAGAGGGCACATCATCATAATTCATTGTATGAAGGGTTACCATAGAGGGCACTCAATAATTGTTTTCCTATGTAAAGAGCAGCCAATAAGGCACTTTCTCTCATATTCACCACTCTAGAGAGCAATTTTTCAACCATGTAGGCACTGTAAGGGCATTAGAAGGGCACTCATTGAGCACGTTATCGGATTTTCTCTCGTAATTCGCCACTCTTTACGGCACTTTAGCGCGCTTTTTCAACCAAGGAGGCACGAAGGGGGGCGGTCGCCCCCCCCTGCCCCCCCCCTGAGTCCGCCACTGTATAGATAGGTATAGGTATTAGATGTTTGTAATAAACCAGATTTGTATTTTAATGAACAACTATGCTTGATGCATCCATTTTCTTTCAGTTGATGTTGCCTTTGCAGCATCCGTTTTAAATTAGACTTCGAAGCATTGTTCCTTATTAATTGCCTTATTAATCATTCTGGTGAACCTGTAAACTTGTTGGTGCTGTGAGTGTGTCAATACAGTAAATGGAAATCCTCCCGCTTTTCTGTGTGGCTGTTCAGATTCAGTCCAAGCAGAGGAAGAAGATGAAGAATCGAACCAGGAAGGAGCTGGGGAAGAGCTCTGCCATGAGCGTGGAAGAGGAGGCGGCCTTCAGAGATGTCTGGGCGCTCAGTCTGCCAGACAGATGGAGACTGTATCGGTACAGCTCCCTCCTCCTCCTCCTCCTCTCTTTCATCCCCTAGGCAACCCCTGTCTAGCTCGTCTAGTCCCAGCGTGCATAATTACACCAGCTAATCACTGGGAAAAGGGATCTCAGAATATCCGTGTACTGATTCACTTACCTAAGAGGCCAGGTTTTGCTGTGTTGTGTTCCGACGCCCTGGTAACACGACTGTGTAGTCGTAGGGCTTGTTGTGGAGAAAAACAAACCCTGCTTCGTCAACATCCCACTGCATACTGCCCACGCGCAGTTAGTAGTCTAGTGCACTGCAACATCATGTTGTCAATGAACGGGGGCTGGATCCTCTCCCGCGGTGCAGGGCCTGACCAGACTGCGCTCCCCCGCTCCGTCTCCGCAGGTCGTGGGTGGGCCGCTACCGCCTGGAGGTTCGTCAGAAGGTTCTGGAATCGGAGCAGGCCTACCAGGATGCGTCCGAGCGCCTGGCCGAGATCCGCCTCCAGCAGACCATATGCATCCTGAAGGACGCCAAGGTCATCGGCATGACGACCACGGGGGCGGCCAGGCTCCGTAAGGTTCTGCAGGAGGTGCACCCGCGCCTGGTGATCGTGGAGGAGGCGGCCGAGGTCCTGGAAGCTCATACCATCACCACGCTGAGCCGAGCCTGCCAGCACCTCATCCTCATAGGAGACCACCAGCAGGTACGGGGTCCAATCATCTGCAAGGCCTTTGGTGTAACACACTTGGCACCAGTGACCCAAGTCTCCTGGGCAGTTTAACATGACGTTACTATAAAGTAATCCTGTTCCATAACTTAGGTTGGATATCCTTCACATGCAATGACTGACTGAAGTCTTTGACCTTCGACACATTCAGGTCCTAGTTCTGGGTATTTTAACAGCTGTCCCCTTTAAACTGATGCTAAACTATACTATACTTAACCGTTCAATGTTTCTGCATTATGCAGACACTGGATACAATATCATTGTGTCCTTCCAAAATCCTATTATGCAGGACCAAAAAAAGCAAACATGTTACTGTCTAAGGGCTTTAGGTACATACCAGTGGTACAGACTGGTCAATGGGACAGGCTAGTGATAACACCCATGTGATTTGAATCAATTATTTATAGTTTATACATCATGGAAATTAACATGCATTGGACTATCCTAGCGTCCCCCTCTGTAAGACCCATGTAATTGCAAATCCACTCAGCACAATCATTTATCTGGAGAAAGATTTCCTTGAAAATTGCTCGTAATGTGAGTTCGGCATTTGTCAATTGGAATTCAATGGTTATTCTCATACTTTTTTCAATCGGCTTGAATTCAAAGGAAATGGACCTGAAGCTATGTTTTAAGCTTAAGCGGAGAGTCAATCCTCGGTATTGATATTTGGGAAATTCGATTTGATCTCTATATATCTTACATCTTGATATCCCTCAGTTCACTTTAGGCTTCTCTTTGTGTGCCAAGATGTGCTTGTTGCTTGTGCTTGTTGTCATATCAGACACATTTCCTGAATCTGGGCATGTAATGGAGGTGGATGGATCACACTTTCAGACTGGAACAAGCTTTGGCTTGGTAGCTCTGTTCATTAATCACAAGTTTGGTGTTGAATCAGGCGAAACACAATACCTCACGTTGTATGGGAGTTTGTCTCTCCTCCCTCGCATCCCTCCCACGCACACACGCGCACACACACACACACACACACACACACACACACACACACACACAAACAAACATGCTCTGTCCTCTAGCTAAATAAAACACACACTTGGAAACAAACAGTGTTAACCAACAGAAACTAAAGAGGACAGCAAAACTAAGTTGGAGCCTTTTTTGCATCTGCTCTGTATTCAGTTGTGGTTGAGCCACACACAGCAGTGTGTTGTTCATCAGAGTCACAGGTAGACGGTCTGGTGATCCATCCTAAACGTTAGAGAGTGCCGATCTGGTCACGGACCAGTACAGTGTGTGGAGAACAAGATCTGTGTGGACGAGATGCAAATGAGAACATCTACTCATTTCATGATTCCACAGTATGTGTATCCAGATCCTGGTGCTACGTACCAGACAAGATGTAGTGACAAGATTGATGTTGCCATGCCAGGGTAGAGAGATGTTATAAATAAGGTAGTAGACCCCTGGGGCAGATCCACCAGGGCTCTGGGTCTTTGTTCCACTATCACCTGATCCAAGCCTCTCTTTGAACCTAATGAGCACAAGAAAGTAGACAGTAGATCAAAGACAGAAATAATGAAGTTGTGTCACTTGTGATCATGACATGAACACCTTTATCCATGTGATGTCAAGGTCCACTTGCTCCTTACTCGTCTCTGTTTTGTCTGCCTCCTCCGTAGCTCCGCCCCAGTGCCAATGTTTATGAACTGGCTAAGAACTACAGTCTGGAGGTGTCCATGTTTGAGAGGCTGGTCAAGATGAAATTTCCCTACGTCAGACTGAACTACCAGGTATGGGGGGGGGGAAGTTCGGAGTAAAACTGATGACTGGCTGGTTGCTTGAGACAGTCAATCAAGCTATAGAGGGCTGGTAAAGAAAGTCCCAAATGGACTGAATCCGATATTTCACTCCCAACTCACGTCCTTTCTGTGTGTGTGCAGCATCGTATGAGACCCGACATAGCCCGTCTCCTGACCCCTCACATCTATAAAGAGCTCGAGAACCACCCCTCTGTGATGGAGTATGACAACATCAAGGTGTGTTTTCTCTTCTTCTGTGTTTCCATGTCTACATAAGTCATAGCAAATTTACCATGTGACCTCCTGGAATCCTTTGTTATTTTGACATATCGAGGATGAAACTGAATCAGAGAATATCTTTTCCTCCTTCCGTCAGGGCCTCCTCACCAACATGTTCTTTGTGGAGCACAAGTACCTCGAGGAGGAGATCAAGGATGGGAAGAGTCACCAGAACCTCCACGAGGCCCGCTTTGTAGTAGCTCTGTGTCGCTACCTCCTCCTGCAGGACTACAAGCCCCATCAGATCACCATCCTCACCACCTACACGGGCCAGCTCCACTGCCTGCGCAACCTCATGCCAGCCAAAGAGTTCACAGGGGTCAAAGTTCACGTGGTAGACAAGTACCAGGGGGAGGAGAACGACATCGTGCTGTTGTCCCTGGTCCGGAGCAACCCGGCAGGACGCGTGGGGTTTCTCAACATCCCCAACCGCGTCTGTGTGGCCCTGTCACGCGCCAAGAAGGGCCTCTACTGCGTCGGCAACATGGCCATGCTGAGCAAGGTCCCGCTGTGGAGCAACATCCTCCACACGCTGAAGGAGAAGGACCAAGTCGGGCCGGCCCTGACCCTGTTCTGTCAGAACCACCCCGAGAGACACATCCTGGCCTCGGGCCCCGACGACTTCCTGCAAGCCCCCGAGGGAGGCTGCACCCTCCCCTGCGAGCACCGCCTGGACTGTGGCCACGTGTGTGCCAGCGTGTGCCACCCGTACGACCAGGAGCACAAGGAGTACAAGTGTGCGAAGACATGCCAGAAGGTTCTCTGCGAGCGAGGTCACAAATGCCCTCGCATGTGCAACCAAAAGTGTCCGGAGGAGTGCAAGGTCAAGGTGGAGAAGACCGTCCCAAAGTGCCGGCACGAGCAGATGGTGCCCTGCCACCAAGACCCAGATACTTTCGTGTGCCAGGTACCCTGCGTGAAGACGCTGCTGTGCGGGCACCCGTGTGCGTCCGTGTGCGGGGACCCCTGCACCGTCAACTGCCTGGTCAAAGTCCACCTGGAGCTCAAGTGTGGCCACGGGCAAGAGGACGCCTGTCATTACAGGGGGTCGACGGTGCAGCCAGGCTGCAGGGTCCCGTGTGAGAACGCCCTGAAATGTGGTCACGCCTGTGCGGGCACTTGTCACCGATGCCACCAGGGCCGCTACCACGTCGCCTGCGTCCACCGGTGCGAGCGTCTCCTGGTGTGCTCGCACACGTGTCGCGAGCCGTGCACGCGCGACTGCCCCTCCTGCCGCATGCCCTGCCAGAACCGCTGCGTCCACAGCGTCTGCAAGAAGGCGTGCGGCCAGCCATGCGCCCTGTGCGTGGAGCCCTGCGACCGCCAGTGCCCTCACCAGCGCTGCAGCAGGCTCTGCCACGAGCCGTGCGACCGGCCGCCGTGCGACGAGCCGTGCACCCTGACCCTCGCCTGCGGCCACCCCTGCGTGGGCCTGTGCGGGAGCAGCTGCCCGGACAAGTGTCGCGTTTGCCACCGCGAGGAGGTGACGGAGATCTTCTTCGGCACGGAGGACGAGCCCGACGCCCGCTTCATCCAGCTGGAGGACTGCGGTCACATGGTGGAGTTCACGGCGATGGACCATCTGATGGAGGACGATGGGCAGGTCATCAAACTGAAGGAGTGCCCCAGGTGTCGCACCCCCGTCCGTAGGAACTTCCGCTACGGGGCGAAGATCAACCAGTGCCTGGCCGAGATCGAGAAAGTGAAGGAGAAGATCAACGGTCAACAGTCAGACATCAAGGGAAAGAAGAAGGTGCTGATCACACAGTGGCAAAAGAATAATACAATACCAGAGAATCTGCCTGTGGAATATTCCCAAATTCGAGATCAGCTAAAAAATCCCAACCTCACTGTGAAGGACTTATGGGTTTTGGAGAATAAAATGGCTTTCCTTGAGAAGGTAGATGAGTTGCTTAAGATATGCAGCAGCCAGATGTCCAGCACAGATAAGGTCCTTTTTGAGGCCAGAGTGGAGGAGTTCCTGCAGTGGCTCATGGACCTCCGCCAGAAGTTCACTGATCAGCAAGCCTCCGACCTGCAGAGCGAACTGCAGAGGCTCTCGCTATTGGCCGACCTCAACGCCAGGTGCAAGGGGCCAATGAGTTCAGACCATACCCACCTTAACAAAGCGCAGGTGGAAGTCACAGCCATACGGAAGGTTCTAGATGCTCCGGGGCCGTTCAGTGGACAAGATGAGCAGTGGGTCACACAGGCGCTGAAAGAACTGGACAAGACGCTGCCTCGAACAGGGCTGGGGCTCTCTGACCAGGAGAGGAAGATGGTCGTCTCAGCCATGGAGCTGGCCAAAGGACATTGGTACAAGTGTCCTAATGGTCATGTCTATGCTATTGGGGAGTGTGGAGGCGCTGCGGTCATCAGTTCATGCCCAGAGTGTGGTGCTACTATTGGTGGACAGAATCACACCCTGACAACTGGCAACAGTGTAGCAACAGAGATGGATGGTGCGCAACATGCTGCCTGGTCTAATGAAAATAACATGTTCAACCCAGGCTTGTTACATGACTTTGATTAGATATAGAAATGTGTGAGATGAAGAAACATCATCATAAGCAAACTGTTGTATCCCAACTAGCAAGTTGCTGTATTACCAGTCAGAGCTGTCGAATGAGACTCCTTTCAGATCGTTGATGGATTGATTACAGTTATTAGTTATTATCAAACATATTCTAGAAGATGGTTAATCTGCTTTGTTGGCATTAACTTGCTGTTAATAATTTTTTAAATAATTTATTTCTGAAATGTATGTTTTAAAATAATTTTATTCAATGACATTACACATGAAACAACTTTTTTCGCTGCATCTATCAGCAAGGTATTTACAGGTGAAATGTCAAGTAAGTGTCTTTTGTCATTGGTGTTTTATGTTTTTGGGAGTAATCATGAATAAAGGATTGAAACAACGAGATCCTGCATGTGTGTGTTAAACCAGAGGGTGGCAGTAGTGTGTTGTTGTCGGCCTGGCCAAAGACACTAGCTCGAAACGCTTTCTTTCATCTTGCACAAAAAGAATAAGTCTGAACGATTTATCTTATGATCTAAAGTTTTAAGAGGGTTTTTCCCCCTTTAGACATGCATGCATGCACACACACACACACACACACACACACACACACACACACACACACACACACACACACACACACACACACACACACACACACACACGACACATGCACAGTCTCAGTTTGACATGCCCTCACAGGATGTGGTTTGAAAGAAGAGCTAAGCGCATACCTAGTTATACATTCTTCATGAGTAAACACTCTCCTCAGCAGTGTAATGTGGTGTAGACAGCATCCAAAACATGTGTTGAGAATACAGAGTACTTGATTGGAGGACTGTCGCTGGAGAGTGCGTTGGGGGAGAGAACACGGAAAATAAGAGAGAAGGAAAAAGAGAGAGGGAGGAAGCCGAATGCGTAAAGAGAATGGCCATCTATCTGTTACCTGTGGGAAATACTGTGATTCCTTTGCAGGTAGATAGACATGAGCAGAGTTGCTATACACACCTCGAAGGAGGAGGGTCTGTATTGTGATGGAGAGAATCCTGCGACATCCTTTCTGCATCATTTACTCGTGGCGTTGGAGTTATAAACTGCATGGTAGGATCAGCAACTTTCCCCTGCTCTCTCACTCATTGCCACCTGGGCAATAACGGAATGTCACCGAAATATACAAGATAACGTACTTGACAGTGAGGCAGGGCTCGACTCGGAGCCTAAACAGCTCCAATTCACCCCCCATCCCTCCGATCCACAGGCCCACTTTCATTTAGGGTGTTTTGCAGCAGCTTGCATCACTTTAGTACATGATGAATGTGTCCTTGTCACAAACCCAGCTCTAATGCAAACTGTGCTCTCGGCAGGGAAAAAGAGAGGACGGACTATAGTGTCAAAATACCAAGCAGGCAAAACAACACAAGCAAACTAGAACCGGATGCCACACTGTCAGTTTGTGTGGCGTTCGGGTTCCAGAAACAGACTTGAACCCAAGGAGACACTGCAGAGGACAGGGGGTATTCTAAAGGGTGCACAGAGTCATCTATCATTTCAGCTCCTCTTAAGAAATGTTTGCTTCTGAGCTGTGCCTTCAAGTTAACTCTTACAGGCCAAACATCAAAGAACAGGCCACTGTGTAAATACAAAGCCGCTCGGGCAATTTCTTCAGCCGTGGATGGATGAGATTTTTTTCCTCAGTGTCATCAACCTTCCCATATCGTTTTGGCTTGGTGTGTGTGTGTGTGTTTTATGTATGTATGCATGTGTGTGTTTGTAACAGTGAGTGAGTGTATGAGTTAGTATGTGTGTGAAGAGGAGACAGACTTGGAGAGGAAGGGAGGGGAGGAGTGTCACTTGTTAAATCAACAGCCGTACTCTGCTCCCCATTTGAGCTCTTCTGATTGGATCTTCACACCCTCCGCTACGACTGAATTACAGCCCCTCTGTTCACTGGCCTGTGTCTGAATTTCGCCATTCTCTACCCTTCCAAAAACCGAACCACAGTCACAGTCACTTTCTACCAGTATTTATTTCTTATACTGATTCATATGATGACACACAAATACGTACCTGTAAAATGTATAATTTCTTGTGGGAAAATAAGGATGTAAGGAAATAGTCAAACTACAATTTGAAGCTATTACCACATCTTCCAAAAGCAGAGCGGTCTCTTGGTTACCAAATGTATGAGAATACACTTTCCTGTTACAGAGCACACGAAGAAACCAGTAACACAAGATGTTCAACCAATTAGAAAATAACACCAGGGACTGTTTCTAGGTTTCTCCACTGTCTGTTTTTAGTGTTTCATTTAGACCCTGTTCCCACTCTCTGTCTGTTTGCTGTGTAAAAAGTCTGATTCCTGGAGCTTCCTGTGAAAACACAGCTTTTCCACCCCCTCTTCACAGTGTTCCTGTAAACCCACTCATGCAGAAACACTAAGAACAGCCCTCTAAACACAACAGAGGCCCATAGTGGCTACGATGGGTTCCGCGTCGAAGATATTGCTGTTGCATGAAGTCAGAATCTAATAGCTGGCTAATTACAGTGAGGATAGGATATTAACCACTCATTAGCTCGTCCCTCTCCCTGAGGAGCGTGCAAGACTGCACCCAGTGGAACACATGTCACCACACATCCAAACTTTGATTAAGTCTGGGGGAAAAGCAGGCTCTGATCGGGTTCAGCTTCTCGTTCAGGCTTCAGCGCTACTTTAAATGTTAATTTATTATTATTTCAGCCTCTTCTATGAGAGTCTCCTGACAGTGGTGGAGGAAAAAAAAGGTGTGTTCTGCCCAGGTAAGCATATTTTGACACCCGGTGTGTTTGGTGTGCGTGATTCTAAACTAATTTGAATAAATCTCTGAAACCCAATTTAGTTTAATTGAGATTCAGGTTCTGAACACCTGCAACTGGATTAGTGACTGACATTAACTTGTTTTGCTGCTCTGGGCCTCCAAGTGCTTCACAACATTGGATTGAATTCAACATTTTTAATACAACACCATATGTGCTTTACAGAATATGTGGTGGTTTGAGGTTTGCGGCGGCTTAAAATCCTGTGAAATATGGCCCCGAAACTGGAAATAATGCTTATCTAATGCATTTTCTCCTCCGGCTGGCTACCATGTCAGAGGTGGTATATTACCGTATGATTAACATTGGAATAATCACTGTGCGATTATGAATCCATATTATGACACTGTTTTGAAGTATTGTCCAACAGACAGGCAACAACCTTTAAACAAACAACGTGTCGCCTTTACCTGGAGGAAACATCTAGAACTTGGATGCATCACCTTAGCCCTGGCTGAAGGCTGCCAGGGGATGTTGAATGAGTGTTTGTGTGGCAGGTGGCCCCCCTCCACGCCCCCCCCCACGCAGGCGATCGTCAGCTTTTTGTATGCCTGTGTGGCAGTGTGATTTGCACACTGCCAAAGCTATCGATCCAATCCAAATTAGAACAATTACCGTCGCCCCGGCTTTCTTTTTTCGCTGCCTTTCATTAAAAATGTCTCTGTCGATAGGCCTGTTTATGTCAAGATTAATGTGATCTGCTGCTGACAGGATGTCATTAGGTGATTATTTTATTCAGAGAAAAGGTACCCAAAAAGAGGAGAGGGTTGCAAAAAACGGGGGATGAAAGATGGATGAAAGACGGAGCGCGGAGGGATGAGAAGAGTGGGAGGGAAGTGGGGGGCGCGAGGGGGGGCGGTCGGGGGTTGTGCGGAGAGAGGAGTAACATGGGTGTGCACACGTTTCTGACAGTAGCCGTGAGAACCTCACTTTGTTTTAGCGTTCTCAAGCACATGAAGCAATTTAGTGGACCGGTGGGTGGGACCTCTGTGGACCCTCTGAGCCTGTCTAGAGTGTGTTGTTGTAGCCCGGGTCACAGACGTGAAGGCAGCCAAAGCTCTCAGGGAGAGAGGAGATGATTACTACTGTCAGCAGGGGAGCTCGCAGGGCCGGCTGACCGGCTCCGTCCCACCACTCTCTCCAGGCTGGGTTGGGTGGAGACAGCCAGAGTGGTTCAGACAGACAGGTAACCTTGGACGCGTAAAGTCAGACACATTGACTGGCTAAGAACAGTGAAGGGCTGAGAGGATCCGTGTGGTAAGTGGTCCTAATTATCCATTGTGAATGATTACCTGATGATGATGAACCTCTTTAGGATGTAAGCACACCATGTTGCAACATGAGCACTCTGACTGCGAGGCAGACAGACTCACGGGTAGCTACACCATCTCTTGGTGTGGAAATATAACAAACGACCACTCCACCACCGCGCCGTGGCTCGTCGCTTACAGGCCTCCACATGAGGTAGTATATCCTTCCTCCTTCGTGGAGAAAAAAGGAAACAAGTACAAAACATGTTCAACACCCCGGGCTTTGAGGAAGCGGAGAGAATGAATCAGGACAGCAGCTGCACAGCTACAGATAGTCGCATTGTGCGGCAACAGCTGAGGAGGCCTCGGGAGCTGAGATCCAGAACTGGGCCTCAGAAAGCCTTGTGTCAGACCTTTCACTGACGCAACAACACTGCCCCCAACACCTCCACGGGAGCTGACTGGGCCCTTCTACCGCCCTGACGGGTGAAGGGGGAGGGGGGTGACCCCCGTGGCAACTGGGTTAGCATGCGAGTGACACCGTCTGCTAAAACCTAGGTGACAATTAGCGACTGTGGCAGATCAAAACGGTCTGGTGACAGCTCCTCTCTCACCTGTTTGTTTATAAGGCTGTGAAGAGCCAAGGGCAGAGGGAGAGAGGGAGAGAGGGAGAGAGAGAGAGAGAGAGAGAGGGGGGGGAGAGGGAGAGAGAGAGAGACAGAGAGAGAGAGAGAGAGACAGAGAGAGAGAGAGAGAGAGAGAGACAGAGAGAGAGAGAGAGAGAGAGAGAGCGTAGGAAGGAGACAACACAAGCCAACTGTGACCGGTGTGCTGGTCAGAATTTGTGAATCTGGCTCAACAGTTTAGACCTCTGTCTCCCAGGGAGGTTGTAAATAGTGTAAAGTTTATTATATTTATTATATCCGTCTAAGTAAGATGACACATTATGGAAAAATTAACTGAACCACTTTGAAAATGAACAAGAACTAAAACTCGGTGTCCGGTTCCTGAAAATTGTGGAGGACGTCCAAGCTCGGGTGTCACTTCTGGACGCGTCCAAGGTTACACGCGATAAACCCGTGACGCCTCTTCGACGCTCACCTTGATTTAAGCTCCCACTGTACAAAACACGACTGGAGTAATTCATTTTGTCCTTAAGTTTCCCCACTAAATTGCATTTCCTCGCCTTAGGTTATATACAAGCATTAATCCAACATTGACTGGATTGAGGCCAGACATGGAGGGCAGGATCTAAGCCGTGCGATGAGGACAACGTAGCCATCAGAGTAGCCGAAATGACTTTTTGACTCCGGTATGTTTTCCGCTTCTGTCTGACCCACTGGGGCAGCAGGTTAATTGGAATGTGTTTAGGAAAAGGGACAGGTTTGTTGGGGTGTCAGGGTTGGTGATGAGAGTGAAGTGCTTTGTGTACCTCATAGCCCACTGCAATTCTCTTTCCTGCTAATCTCTCCACTCAAAGAGACAGGCCTCTTGTAGCCTCTCGCCTCACCAATGGGTTAGCAAAGGACTGTATTTTAATTGCCTGACATAATTATTTATTTATCGGACTCATTTCATCTCTTCACCTAGGTACTTCATGCAGTCATTAAGTATTTCAGGAGCTGGTAGATAAACATGTGGATGGATTCACGTTTGTCCATGACACGCTTGATCATGTCGGATGGTTATGTTTCAGCATAACTTTGTGAGACGCAGCAGTCAAATGCATCTTGTTTTTCACTGTAGTTTTTTTTAACATAAAACACATTTCCTGGTAAATGTAAGAGGTATTAATTACACTCCTCTATAACGTTCATCCAATGACGTGGCACTTCCATTTAAAATCAATGAGTACGTTTGTTTTTAAATGGAGGAATTACGAGTGCTTATTTTTTGTGAACCACCTGCACCTGCACCTGCAGTCCTAGTTACATAATGGGCAGAAGCACACGTTCTTACAGTGTGAATGAGGCTGTTTGAGAGGTTCGAATCGTAAGTGACCAGCCCAGTGGTGAGTAGCCTACATGATGTTTGAAGTATAGTCGACCATCAAAGCTCCAGTGCTGTAACAAGCATCAAAGCTGTATGATGTAAAAGCCTTGTTAGTGCTTATATCTGCTGTTATTTGTGGGTGTTTGTGTGAATTTCCTTTGTTTGGAGATTTCCACAAGCCATAACTCCCCACAAAAGGCGTCATTAGTTTCGTTTTTGTTTTAATCATAAGGCTTGATCATGACCACAATGTCAATTTGTGATTGATCTGAACACACTCAAAGACCAGTGCATGTTTTAATAGCTGTCTGCTGTCAGTGGGTCATGCCTTACAGACATGTACGAGCTGCTTTTGCCCTGACAAGTTACCTCTGATTGGACATGGCATCAATAGTTGAGCAGTGAGTTGGAGAGAATGTGGGAATAGAGAATTATTCTATCTTAAATCTGTGCTCAACCTGCAAGGATCACAGATCACAGTTGTGTGTTTTGGGAATACAACATTTATATAACTGTTTGACACTAATTTGAAACTTTTTTTAAATACCCCTTATAAACATGCACATAACTCTGGTATTGCAGCCTGTTCTTGTAAAGTAAATACTAGCACAATCATTAAGCATAAGACATCCTGCACAAGTAGATGGGGAGATTAGATTATCAACTTTGCTTCTAAAATAAGGGTCTTGAATCTAGCACTAAAACTCACAACTCTTACTGTCCACACAAAATTAATCCCTAACCGTATCCCTAAACCCAATTGTGGATACTTGTTCATACATTTTACAGCTTCGGTTATCAGAGGACATGTCATTTAAGGTGGCGAATCACGCAGTCAGCCCAGGAACAATTCACTATGGGCCATGATGGAAGTAGGTGTCTGGGTACGATATTTAAAATCCTCCTGTGTCCCAGATGGCTGTTTAAACCCTCCAGGAGCTGGACGCCTCGCACACCTGAAGATGTCTCAACTGACTCAGCAGTCATTTACCAGGGAGGAAAGGAGTTCAAGCATGCAACAGATTAAAAACTGGAGCCAAGGAAGTTTTCCATTTTATTTTTCATTTTCATTATCTACCAGTGAAAGTATAAATGCCATGAGGATTAGAGAAATGACATGGGCTCTCGCCTTGCCTGGCCCAGTGCTTATCCTCCTATACCTCTCTCATCCTTCCTTCCCTCCCTTCCTCTCCCTCTCTCTCTCCCCCCCCTCTCTCTCTCTCCCCCCCCCTCTCTCTCTCTCCCTTCCTCTCTCTCTCCCCTCCTCTCTCCCTCTTTCTCTCTCTCACTCTCTCTCTCTCTCTCTCTCTCTCTCTCTAGCAGCACCTCAGCGAGCTCCTCCTCACCGTCGGCATTCCCCATTCGGCTCACGGTGGAGCGGCCGGCCGGCCAGTCGGCGGCACAGTGGGTCGACCCTGGAGCACGGCGCAGTGTCTTAAGACTAGCTCCTAATCCCACAGATCTATTACAGATAGCAGGCCTGACACATGCGACAGAGATTAGAAGGGGCAGATACTGACTCTATTGATTGGCCTCTCATCCCAGGGCCAGTCCGACTGCTTGGCCGTGTAATGGAATGCAGTAATGAATTTCAGCAGCTAGTCAGAGCCAGCGGCTTTAAGTGCATAAGGACTGAAGTGAGCTAAACTGCAGAAGGGGGGAGGCAGTGGGAGAGAGAGTACAGGGCCGTGCCACTTTAAATGAGGGTTAAAAGCTGCTGCCTCCTGCGAAATATGTGTTTTTTTTGAGGTCTGTTGAGTTTCGTTGGAAAACTGTTTTGTGTTGGACATGAGTGTAATTTTTTTTTGCTGCTGTTGTTTGTGAGAACTATTTGTTTTCTGGCTGTCACATTTAGCTAGGATGCCAAATCCTGGGAACGAGGAAGTCCTTGTACAGTCTGTTCCCAGAGATGATGGGGCCAAGTAACTCATTTTGTCATCTGGGCTACAAACACACATATTTTAAAAAGTAGCTGAATTTGTGCTTCGATTTAAACTCAAATGACACTCATACATTTATGGACCAAAGATATATATATGTATATTTTTAAACCTCATTAGCCCACAATGTTCAGGCAGATAACCATTACACCCACCTCTATAGGTCTAGTTTATGTTTAGATTAAGTGCACAATTTTTGTCTCTACTACACCCAAGAGACCAATGTTCCATAAACCTATCTCTGGTGGTTGTCAATAAAGGAGAGGAGTCTGAATGGTAATTGGCTTGGGCCTTGGTTCATGATAATGTGGACATTACCTCATCTACAAAGTCACCTGAAAACCACAATGTAAGACTTGAGGTTATTGTTTGTGGATGTCAGTATCGGGTTGGGCTGGATCACACAGAAACACTACTATAATTCACAAATGATTATAATGCTTTTATAATTCATAATAGCTAATTTCGACAAGCAGCAGCCATGCGTTGTGTGAGTCAGTTATCGTCGCATACCAAGTCAAGGTTACCATCAAAGTTCATTCATAAGACACACAGTATTTCTACATGCAGTGTGTTACTGGCGCCACCAATCACAACCCAGCCTCCTGCCCATGTCTCCTTAAACAGCTCCCTCTCCCCCAGTCCCTTATCTCCCTCTCAGCCCTAAACGCACAGCTGTGTCCCCTGGGCTTGGCACTGATGTGATGGATTGCCGACAACACACAATAGCTACAAGGCCTCTGCTAATCACACTATTGATCCTGTAATTCTACCCATTTGAAACTCTTTAGCTTGGTGGGCGGCAGCTATGGATAAAGTCCAGCCTCAGCCTGGGCGCCGTGTCTCCGGGGACGTGATTGAGACCAGCGTGCCGGTTCACATCTGAGGCTTAACTCCTCCTTAGTATTCAGGCACCAGGCTTCACAGGAGGTTCACAGAGTGAGGAACAAACAGCAGATCGACCCCCGCTCTTTGTCTGCCAGCCTGGCTCAGCCGGGATGTGAGGGGCAGGCTTGCTGCGTGCTGGCTGCTGAACCAAGCCTGCGACTGTGGACCTGCGACTGTGCGACCTGTCGCATCCGGATCACAGAGCTAGGGGAATCACATGAGCAGCGTCTTCAGACGGGACTTTCAAAGGATCTTAACGACCGTTAGTGACGGTGTGTGGGTTCGTGGGGATCCCGTTAAAGAGGGCACGAAAGGAGATGTATCTGTGGAGCTGTTCGCCACATGAAGAACTCGCTAAGGGCGTTATCGTTTTGTTACAGGGTAGGAAGGGCGTCAGAACAGGGGACACAAGCGACTACTGGAACACTACCGGATCCGTCAGATACAGAATCAACGTCATACATTAACCCATATAAATCTAAGTTGATAAATCGTTAGATGTTCACTGGGTCTAACACCTGGACACCCATTCGTAGTCTACAGACACATTTCCTAGATGGCGTTGCCACTGTGTGTGATTCAGTGCGACACTTTTTGCCGACAACTTTTCATAATGATAGGAGAGAACACAACAGCACTGTACATTGTACTATGAAATAAATATCAGGTTGTAATAGATGGCATTGTATCGTATGTGCACCCTGGACAAAGGCAGATGGTGCCAGGCAGCTAATTGCTCCTAGGATCTTATTTTAGATCCGCATGAGAGGGAGCACAGCATCTCCATACTTTCACCGAATAACACAATAGAATTTGCAGTCTTCCCTTTTATTGCAGAGTAGCATTACAAGCCGGATATGAGGAAAAGAACTAGGAGAGGAGCTGCAGTGTGTTATTGTGTTCTTCAAACTCACTTATGTACCCTTGAATAGGGTGGGTTGGGAATCTCTGCAGGACATGAGGACTGAGTAAATGAGAGAGAGGGAGAGAGAGAGAGAGAGAGAGAGAGAGAGAGAGGAGAGAGAGAGAGAGAGAGCAGAGAGAGAGAGAGAGGAGAGAGAGAGCGAGAGAGAGAGAGAGAGGGAGAAAGAGAGAGAGATACATGGAGATAGAGAAAAAGACTAGGATTAACATGTCAGTTGGAAATTGAATTACAGTCAAAATGTGTGTATCTGATGGATGTTTAGGAACAGTATCAGTCATATGTAGGTGCTGTCAGAAGGATCATATATAAAGGAAGACAATATAACAGTAAACAAAGCCTCCCATTCCCGCTCACATTTTGGCATTCGTTACGTGAAAGATAATTCCACTAGCGTCACAACCTTTCTTAGTTTCCTCTCGTCGATAACTACAGTGGCGAAAGTGTTTCAGGACCTCTCTGGGCTGCGCTCTCTAATATGAAAGACACACTTGATGGTCAGCCACAGGCCATTCAAGTTGTCCCAAAGCAATAAGTCTTTGTCTGCTAACAGTTGATGCTTGATAAGCTTAATCCTGGCTTGTGTTGGGCCCTTTGGACGGCTGTGGGGGCTGCAGCTTTCCACAAAGATGTGTGCTGTGAATTACTCACTGGTCTGCCTTTTGTCTCTGGATTTGTGGGCCCAGTTTCAGTCTATTTCTGGAAGCAAAAACTCTGTGCACTGTGAAATCTGAATGAGTCTAAAAATCCCTGTTGTTTTGTGAAAACCATCAAAAAATGTATGGTACTTAGAGTGCATTCTGATGTTCGGAGGGTGTAGGGTGATGTAAACCCAATTGAGTGTGACAATACAAAGCACATTGTCAGAATTGTAGAAACTACTTTCTTCCCCTTCAGTGTTTGTGTTTTCTGGTACACTTTTGGGGCTACTTCACATTAAAGGAAAACATCATTTCCAGAATTGAGCTAATTATGCTTGACATCCTATGGGTTATGTACTTTGTCATTTACTTACATATGTAGTAATAAATCTTGATATGCAAATTGTTTAATGTTCAGCTATTTCCCTACAATTCACAGAAACATTTGAAAAAGCAAGACGAATGTGGAAAACAAAAGATAATGACGTGTAAATTAGTCTTAAACCATAACAATGTACATCTGTGTTGAAGACGTGTAAACTGTAATCTCATAGCAACTACAATTGGTACTGACACCTCAAGTGGGCTACTGCCATAAAGTCCCAGGCTGAATCCAGTTAATTGGGAGACGGTCTTGCTTGGCTGATGATTAGCACTGTTGGTACCACACAGACATTTCGCAAAGTTCGGCCTGAATTCTCAACAAATATGCCTCACACTTCAACTAATGTTTCCATGGGAACCACTGAGAAGGCCAAACACAAAGGATTCCCCCCAAATCCATAAATATGCACTTAGATTTCTGCCCATATATTTCACTTACTCAGAATGAAAGCGTCAAATAAGTTTATTTGTCGAATTTGACAACATGATGTTTGAGAAATTAGGCATAATACTGAAAGCCTGAAACCCTGTCATACTGAAAAAACATGAACTGTTCAATGTTCAAACGCCATCTAAGACCACCTCTGTAAACACTGCTTTTAAACCCCCGAAAAGCTAGCTCTTTGATGGCTCGGCTGTTTGGTAAGTGTGAGAAGTAAGTTCTCGGGTGAGAAGTTGAACCAATTGAACTCGGTTCCGTGGGCACCACGTCTAGCCTCAGTGAATCCACTCTCAGCAGGAATATCAGCACTCAAAAGGCTTGCAAATTTCTGCAGCAAAATGGCGGTGCCCTCAATGCACCTCTCTGTTTTAAGATCATCTTCAAAGCAACTTAACATCTCTCTCTTTCTACCTCATTGGGGCTGGGTTTGAAGTCCAAAGATAAGGCAGTCTCTGGCTGAGGCAGCGTGAGCCATATGTACATGGTCACCCACACGCCCCTTCAGCTTTACCCACAATCCCATTAATCGCATTAGCGGGGCATCTCAGAGGACCATAGTCAAGTTGGATTAATTGGCCTCCACTATGCAAAGCAGGCACAGTATAACAGGAATTCAATACTGAGGAGTGTAATGAATGATTACTGAAACATTTCACTGCTGTCCAAAGGTTAGTGAGAAAATATGTTAGCGGGAGTCGTATCCCTTGCTTACACGAAACCCCTTTGGAAATGTTCTGTTCTGCAGAGAAAGACTAGTGCCTAATGACTGGAAGGTGTGTGAAGGAAATTTGACAACAGCTGACAACGGTGCTTTTTCTGTCAGGGTGTTGAAAGGACGTGACATTTTTCAACTCTGAATTGAATCCGTTCCCGTTCCCTGTTCTGAAGGATATGGACAGAACCCAGCCGCGCCCCCTATATGTCCCCTCTGGGCCACTATACATCAGCTTTCTTCTGGCCCACGGGAGAGGTTGAGAGGGGAGGGTCATTCATTATTGAAATGTCCAAAGGGGGTAATTCTCAGGAGGCATATTTTCTGTGTGCAGTGAATCCCAGCCAAGACACTGAGGTTAATGGGCCTGTCAAGAAGGTTCCAGACAGACATCCATAGAGCACCAAATGTCACACTTAGCCCAGGCAGTGGAGAACTATGTTAGCCAGTATTTTAGATCTGCATGGACTTTCAAGGATTGCACAAGTACTCCTATTTGTACTTTATCTCAATGCTAGCACACCTGATGATGCACACAAAGCCCTTTACACACTGAAACAGGTGTGTTGTGTGTAGCCAACATACGACACACTGTCAGCAAAGGACAATGTAAGACAATCTGTTTATTGTGTGTGCAAGTATGTTACTAATATATATGCGTCTCTGTAGGTGAGACACATCATCGGTTTTAATCGGCTGTGTGATCGGGGTTCAGACAGGCCATGGTTGTGATTGGTCAGATATGTTTTAGGCTCAAGTAAATTAGTCAGATGTAACCAGCTGGGAAGGAAGATCCCTTGTGTCAGCACTATTCCCCTGAAATCATGATTTATCGGTTTCAAAAGTAAACAGCTGTCTTTTAATTTGCTTATCATGGGGTCCTGCAGTTTAAAGACCCACTGGGCAGACTCTCCTCTTCCATCAACCTTCAACCAATAGAGTACACACAGTCCCAATTTGAGACACACCTTTCTACCTTCCCTTGAAGGTATTTCAAATTAAAGTCTGTGAGCTGCCACTGTCACAGTGTCTCTGGGAGCGGGGTCTTTAGAGAAAGCACTCCGAAGCATGCCGAGGTAAATTGGAATAAAAAAAAGTAAAACTGAACCTTGGAAAAAGAGACAAACTTACTCAGACGAAAGAATAATTCAAATATAATATCTTCCATTGTTGGTGATACTCGACTGTTGAACCACCAAGCTATGGAAAACTGCCAAAGCAACTTCCTTTGGCATTCACCTCACCTAGACACATGACATCCACACCTATCTCTCCCATCTCTCTCCACAAACCATAAGTAACGATGCTTTTCATGCTGATGAAAAGAGGCATTTGTTTTTCATATTTCATGATTATTTGTTTTGGCAGTTAGTGACTTTCCCCACTTAATGCTGTTAAAAACAGACTCCTGGTAAATGGAGGTCATGCCTATGACAAATTTCTCTTTATTCCCATGCATCACATTTCATTACATCTCCTGTGCTTGAGCTAGCACCTGCTGGTTTCTGTTTAGAGCATATTGATTGGTTGTCTACTTATGGCAGTGGAAGAAATACAGCAAATCAAATGTTCCCATCAGTAAGAAGCAAAAAGAAAAGTAAAACCACAGTATAAACATACTGCAGAGATAAAAATAAACCACACGTGTAAATGTGCCCACATACACATACGCCAATATATACACACAATGATCTACATCTAGTGTCGTAGAAAACCATTTGACCCCTTTGAATGAATGCTTGACCCCAACTCTATTTGGCACAAAGAACCTCACCTCGCTCTGTTCAGAATACTTTACTTAAGGGAACCAGATAAAAGCAAGCAAAATCTCTCCATCTCTCTCCTCCCTTTTCTTTCGACCATTCTCTCAAGTTAGAAAGGCCGCGTTGCCAGTAGATAGAGAGAGAAAGAGCGTACCACAGCTGCCCTAGGATCTCTGGGTTCCAGCTAGCTCTACTTCTTATTCTCCTGAGGTCTACCGAGGAATAACTGTAACAATTTCATTTCTGATATGAGGCAAGTGGTGTGGACCGAAGGGCAAAATCAACTCTCAACGTTTGATCTCCCCACCAGCTGATTTACATTTGCAGAGCGTAGCCCTAATCTGCCCCATTTATCCGAACAAATGAAGGAGAGAGAAAAGTGTGAGAGAGAGAGAGAAACAAGAAGAGGAACGAGAAGGAGGAAAGGAAGAGAGGGCCTTGACTGTGAAAGTTTTTCTTTCAGTGATGTTTTTTTGCCGAGGATGAGGAGGAAGACAGAACATTCTTTGTGCTGGTCTATGTGGACCGAGGGATTGAAATGAAGCCAAACTTCCACTCCTCCTCCCTGACAGAGCCTGGTGTGATTCTCACATGAGGAGCTGTATCGCCCTCGCTTTCCAAACCCATCTGTGTTCACTTCCTGTTGTGTGTGCTCATTTGCGCGAATAGTTGCAGTTTAATTGAAACATTAACTGTGTATTGATTCTGTGCTGGGTTATATCTCTATTTCTCCACTCATTTGGAGCTGATTAGACCTCATCACAAACTGATTGAAATCCAGTTCACATCCATAAAGATGCATAAAAATAATTGGCTATGTGAACATCTCACCAGAATGTTGCATTCTTTATGACAGAGTTACCATCCTCAAATATGATATGTATACATTATAAGTATGCAGAACATTTGGCAGTTTTCTCACTATTTCGGTTTGAGGCTTTGGGCGACATTCCCCATTCGTTGTGCCGTGCATCTCAACATCCGCATGACTGTGGATCCCCCTGGCCACGCCCACACAGGTGGTTCGGTCCCCTTGGTGGCAGCCTCGCCACGTTCCCTTGAGCGTCGTGTCTCACACACACACACACACACACAAAAGTTTGAGTTCCCTGCCCAAGCTGTTCGCTGGGCCACAGTTACCATCTGGAGGGCCACCAGCCAGTGTTCCAACACTGTGTACACATGCAGCCAAGTCTGCTACTTTACAGGGTTTTATTGCATGCATGCATGCGCATATGTCCCTGTGTGGGACTCTCTTCTGGCCTGGTTGAGGCCCTACAACCAGCTGCCTTAGTGTGTGATTTATAGGTGACTGAGGCTGTTGTGCTGAATCTGCTGAATCTGCACTGTACTGCAGTGTGGGGCTGATCTACATAACATGCTGCTTTCAAAGATGGAAACAAGTATCATTTTTTTTGGGTCACGTGCTTTAGAATCATGTATAATCAAACCAGTCCCCAAAAGTGAAGAGAAGAATACAGACAGGAGTTCATTTATTGTAGTGCATCAATATTCAATTTTGTCTTTGGCTATGTCTGTACTGTGGTTGGGGCTTGCAGAATAAATATCCACCAATAGGTCCATACAATCTGTTGAAGGAGGGCTCATTCACATGTGGTTTAGTTTGTTTCTATGGTGATCAATAACCTGCTAGCAAAGGATGGATGAGAAGATGTTAGGGCAATATAACAAAGAGTGGGTTGTATTGACAATGCCATCCATACTGCTCTGTGGTCTCAGTATAGGACAGAACAAACCTCGAAAACCCTCCAGTATAATCCATTCCCTTTCTGTAGGCAAGTCCCAATTTTTATGTCCATGTTATTAACAGTTTGGTTTATTATCCCCATCGTGGTAATGCTTTTCTTCAGGGATGGATGGAAGAAAGGATGGATGCATGGATGGATGATGGATTAGTTCATGGATGAAAGAAAGTCAGGATGGAAGGATGGATGAAGTTGCTTGAAATTCTTGAACCTTTGATTTGACTTTTGCTTTCTTTTTGTCAGTTCAAGTAATTCTTCCTTTATAGCCATGGTGGCACCATGACTAGTTGTCTGACCAATCAGCACCTGGCCTTACAGATGGACGGATTAATAGATTTAGATAGTAGAGATAGATAGTTTGATGGATGAATGGTTACAGTAAATGTGAGTTATGAGTTTAGAGATGCATGCATTAATACTGACAGTGTAATGCTGTGGTAAAACACACCACAGCATACTGACTACACCACAATACACAATATTAATAATAATATAAATGAATGAATGAATGAATGAATGAAGGACTAGCTATCAGTGTGATTGGCTAAGCTGAATAGCAGTTTTGCTTCAGGTTGTGGGGTATCATATTGTTTCAAAATCAAAGTACAGACAGTGTAGTGTCTAGTTGTTAACTCCATACCAGCTGTATAACCCACACTGCTCTACAGCTGTATAACCCACACTGCTCTACAGCTGTATAACCCACACTGCTCTACAGCTGTATAACCCACACTGCTCTACAGCTGTATAACCCACACTGCTCTACAGCTGTATAACCCACACTGCTCTACAGCTGTATAACCCACACTGCTCTAGCCGACATACCACGGACATCTCCTGCCGAGGGGAGCATCGTGAGACGTGATGTGAGATGATGCACACTGCTATGGAAGTGCATTGTATTGATTTTCTAAACGGAGCTCAGCAGCTTTTAAGATATTGCTTTCATAATTGGAAAATTAGCGTTGAGCTCATCAGTGTCCCGAGTGGGCCCTGCAGCCAGAGAGAACGGCACGCCCCAAACCAACAAGTAGCTGTGCAATGCACCTGAACTGTTTGCTTTCTTAAAGCCACCCTCGTGAATAGGCTGTGATCTGCGGGTTTAGGCAGCTTCTTTATAGCCGAGACCACACTTCTCTGAACGCACAGGATCAAACATCAGCTTGAGTGAAATGGTGATGAAATACTCTTGAACAGAGCACCATCGTTATGGGGTAAAAGACCGCAATTTGGTTCAGTGTTGTCTGCCAAAAAAATGACACCTTAATAGTTTGCAAACAAAAATATCCTGTGAGTCATTTGAGTTGTTCCATTTGTTGTACACTTCCTATAACTTGTTTTTTACAGCTGCAAACATTTTTTGCTACTGGTTTCATTGCCTGAGACTCAAAACTGTTCAGAATACCGACCTCATGTTTGACATTCTGTGGAGAGGATTCCAGGGGAGGAGCGGCTCCTCTCACAGGGCTGGGAACACGGTGGAGCTGCAGGACAAGTTGTGCACTCAGCCTCCCCGTGGCTCGTCTGAGCGATTGGATCTGGCAGACCAGCAGCTGCTTGATGTGTACAGTGTGCCACTTAGCCAACACATGTGGTATCAAGCCTCACTCCCAGCAGGAAATTGTTCAGTGTCTGTAAAGAACCAATATTGGTAATCTTCTTGTAATAACTACACAGTCTTACCCCAATATTGTTTTTTTTTACTCCTGTTTTATTGAACAGCTTGCAAAGATACTATTGGGATCCAAGTCCACTAACTTGTCTTGGTATGATATATCCAAGCTGTTCTCATTTGGGGTTATTTATGGCCCACAAAGCACTTGTGGAACACTTTCTTCATCACACTCCACAACAATAACTCCCAATTCAAAAGTCATAATAAGTAAATAACAGTATTTGCACAACTGACAGAGTCATGCTGTGAACAGGCTATGTATTGTAAGTGAAAAAAGCTTCCCCAAACAACTAAGAAGATCTGAGGAGAGAGGAAGGTGCAACTGTTCCTCCAGGAGGAAACTGGTATTTCCGCAAGTTTTGTCTCTCGGAGACGAAGCAAATTGATTGAGACTTGGAGTTCTAATCGTCCATACAGCTGAGGGATGTTTCAAAGCCTTCCCCTGCTTGTCTCCCTCTTGCCAGGAGAAGAAGGAGAGCAGAGATAAGCCCCCAAATCGGGGCCTCTCTCCCCAGGTAGGCCCCCTGTCTCTCTCTGTAACACCCCTCTGGAGAGCTTCTCATGGCAACAGGACTTAACCCCCCCTCCCCCCTCCCTCTCCCCCCCCCTGGAATGGCAGAACAGGGAGGGATGCACGGCTCAGAAATGGTCCCGGAGATGAATGGCTTAATCAGAGGTAAATTGCTTGGAAGACAAGGGGGTCTCTAACTGGATTGGCTGCTTACCAGGGCACACTCTGCTGTTCCTTCCTCCTGGATTACTGGATGAGCTGTGACCTTGGGAGGGGGGGTGGGACGCGGCGGTGGAGAGCTGGGAGAACGGAGAAGGACTGTGAAGAGTGTTGACATTTCATGTCAATGAAATGACAAACACTGCAGAAATCACTTAGACCCCAGAGAGTCTTGGAGTAATAAAGGTTTGGCACTAGGGAGTGGGTGGGGCCCGTGGTGTGTGTGGTTGACTGGATTGTGTTGTGCCGATCCTCCGGTCGTCATGCAATATCCACATATTGCTTCCCTAATGCAAGTGCCCTGTATTGAGGGTGAGGGCTCATATCCGAGGATATGTTATGGTATAAGAAAGCATATGAGAATATGTTGCTGAACTCCGCCGATTGCAGAAATGCACTCTTGATGTGCTTGACACCCAATATAGCCCATCAAGTGGTCTATGAACATCTAAAAACATTGGAAATTAAATACATCAATTAGTATACATTCATGCATTCGATACTATACACCTCATGAACATTCATTTTAAACATTCTCTTCCCCCTACAGTAACATAATAAAACATGGCCTGTTCCCATAGAGATAATGTTATTTTGGCCATATCCTGCCATAAAAGCTTGTTTATTCCATTAATTAATGTCTCTTTTGTAAGGCTCATAGTGGGAGAGAGGGACTATCTGGCACGTTCACCCAAGCAGAGCCTGTAAAAAGCCTCTTGAATATTAATACAAATATAAAGCAGAGGGACTTTCTCCTGTGGGTCTGTTAATGAGTCTGAATCTTAAAGCAAGCGTTCAAATGGAAATAATGGAGTATTATACCCTCCAGTACGACAGCTGAGGGAACAACGGAGGCCAGACCTGTATGGATCCTAAGTCCTCTTGGTCCTGCCACAGTGTGGGAGTCTTCACCAGGACCTTTCACTGGACATTCATACTGGTTAGACAGACCTACTGTACGACACAGCAGGCATGCTTGGCCACACAATTACACTTGTGTGTAAAGTTAGCCATCTTGCTATTGTTGTTCATCCAAGTTTGCCACGCAAGGAACAGTTACTCCATCTGCAACCACGGATGGTCTCTTTTTTTTCTGGTTTGACGTTGAAAAGAGAGAATGACACTTCCCCCGAGAGCTAGCAGTCAGCAGCACTTCAGCCAGCTGTTGCTTCACAATATTTGACAGAAACAAACAGCAATTGTAAACATGTCAAGTCTGTTTGTGGAACTGTGGCTTCATGGTTTTCTTTGTTTACGGGTTGGATTCTAATCTACCTGGATCTGTGTAAAAAGGAGTTCATGGCCTGACACCAGTATGTTAAATTGTTTGATTTATTCCCTGTCTGCAACTGCTATGTATTAAAGGAAAGGTTCTGACACCAGATATTTAGGACCTAAATTAGTTTATATTGCCTGCCCGCTCAAGGATCCAAACATGGATTTAATGTGATAAAGGAAACTAGCGTTTGCGAACACAATACTGATCCCTCTTATCTGTAGGCTGTACACATGAATACTTTCCATCCTTTATCAAATCAAAGGGTGCCTTTTTTCCAAATCAACGATAAAATCAGAACATGCTTACCCTGTGTGAGAGTCTTATTCTGTCAGGAGCGGTATGTGGTTTAGGCTGCTTGATACAGGGGAGGCTGAATATTTGGTGTCCGCTCAGCCTTATTTGAAGCTTTCAACTGTTCACCTTTACAAATGACAAATTAGTTTCTAATAAATAATTAGCTCACTGTAATGCTATCATCTCTATTGGCTGTAAATGTCTTTCTCTGTTGCTTTGTAGACGCATTTTTATTTTGTTATTCAGGACGATACAATAAAAGATTGAAACCAGGTTCCGTCCATCGTAAATTCTATTTGAATATTTCATTTCACAAGCCAAGTACGTGTTCTTCCATTATCACTAATATGCGAATCAGAAATAATTACATTGCCAAAGGACAGACATGACTTCCAATTCAACCAGGAACGACAGGGGGTAGTATTTACACCTAGATTCATATTATTATCCAATCAGATGTGGATTCTCATTTCTAAGAACTGTGTATGCTTGGTGACACGTCAAAATGGGCACAATCTTTTTGATGACTCTCTGATTGAACATCATATCAATGAAGGAAACACAAAAGTCCCTTGATTAGCCAGAATATAGCATGGAGAATATCCCGGCTGTAGATTAAAACATACACCTTTACCACGGAAGAGCAAACCTCTAGAAGATGAAGGCAACTTTGATGTGACACTCTGCCCTTCTTTGAAGCTGCTCGCTTGTCCAGATGGAGTGATGGATCAAGAGGCCCTGCCTAACGTATAGCTCAGATCCAGGCACCTTTCCAACGGAACTACTTTGTCCGTACACTTCCTTTCAGTTCATTTGTTAATGATCCAAAATATCCTTTAAAAACGATGAATAAACGGTAAATGACTATCAACTAATTCCATCGCTAATGTGTTGTTGAGTACCAGCAGAGCAGTAGTTTACATTCTGTTCACTCTTGGTGATGACCTGAGCATCTACAGTTGGTCTACAGAGGATTCTCAAGAGAAAGTGTCACCTCAGGCTTCCAAACATCTGTGCAGGGTAGAAGCATAGCCTTGATGCCTCTCCATTATCCCTGTGTTTGCTCATGGGTCAGCATTTGCATGTAATTACAGGTAGTCAACATTTCTATCCTCAAACTAGATCAGAATATACCATACAGACTGTACAAAGATAGCCTATGTATTGTCTGGCATTACTTGGGTATTACTACAAAATGTCTGTGTTCGGGGTGGGACTGTAGGGCTGAAGCAGATATAGACAGGAAGATACTACAAGCAACGCAGAACTCATTTAGAGGGGAAGAATGCCGCTTTGCCAATGTGCTCTTACAGTAAATGAATACATTGCCCCTGCTTACTTTGTCTGGTGGAAACCCCTCCGGCCCTCCCTCCTCTCTCTCTCTCTCTCTCTCATCTCTCTCTCTCTCTCCTCTCTCTCTCTCTACTCTCTCTCTCTCTCTCTCTCTCTCTCTCTCTCTCACCCCTCAGGCCCTCCCAGCCTCAGCTCTAAGTCCCTTCAAAATAGACTTGATAGATGTCTTTGACAGCAACCAGGGAATCCCTCAGTCCTTCTCTCCTGGAGGCAGTTGGCACTCCTATGCTTAGGAAAGCAGGGCCAGTTAGTTGTGCATTTGTTTGTTTGTGAGTTTCCTTTTTTTCCTTTATTTTGTATTTTTTTTACAAAGGCCAGTCAGATGCTTTTGAGCTGCTTAGCACTGTGGCAGAAGTGAGTTTGTCTGCAGGGCACAGAGAGATAGAGATTAGGATCTGGGAGGGAGTTGGTATCTGCTCTCTGTTGTCCAAGAAGATCTGTGTTTCTGGAGTTATTCACAGTGGGCCAGGCTGGGAGATGGAGAGACAAGAAGAGTTGACACAGTCATATCATATGGGATGAAGTCACAGTACAGCTTTGACAGCCAACACGAGTCATCCTTCCATGCTGCCAACTGTTTCTCACTCTATGTGTGCATGGTAGTGTGTATGTGTAAATCAGGCCACATCTTGTTAATTAACCAGTGGGGTTAAGTTTTTTTTAAAAGTACAAAATGATAGCTGCCCTGAGATGCTTCTTCTAAGCACTGCGTCATGGAGACCGTAGATGCTGATCTCTCATGGGGTTTCCTCTCACCGAAAGCTAATATTCATGACTCAAAATCATAACATGTACATATTTAATTCTATTGAATAAATAATGTAGCGTGAAGATGACATATCGTGTGTCTGTGTATATATAGGTGTACATATACTATGTACTGTACAAATACAGTATAAAAATTCAGTGTGTGTGTGTGTGTTTATGCTCCGTTCTTCAGAGGTGCACCGTGGACAGACTGAGTCTCCAGGCGCTGGCTTTACCCTGAAAGGAAAAGAGAAATGACAAGATGTGCAAGAGGATGATTGTCATTTATACCGCAGCGTTTCCCTTTCACTTTCGAACGGGGCGTCTAATTAATCCTGGGAACAGCGAAACAAGGCGAAGTTGCTCTGAGACAAAGATGCCGGCAGATTTCCCCGCAATCATGCTAAACTGAGACATTTGTCTGAGTTGTCTCTTGGCGCACGGCGCTCCTCTGCAGGTCTGATGAAACTGGAGGTGACAGAGCCGTGTCCCGGGCCGGATGGAGGCTTCCAAACCCCCGGCCTGAGAAATGACTCACCACAGAATTGTTTGTTGCTTGTTTTGGTTTCCCATTACTCATTGTAAGACATTTTATTTCATTCCTACGAGTCACTATAAAATATTGGAGTGTCGACTGGAGGGGGAGAAACAGAATCCCATCCATTTGAAAAGCAGTAAAGAGTAATAACTACACAAGATGTCCATGAGGATGTGCGTGTGTGTGTGTGCGTGTGTGTGTGTGTGTGTGTGTGTGTGCGTGTGTGTGTGTGTGTGTGTGTGAGTGTGCGTGTGTGTGTTGTATGTCTGATGTTGGTGTTTCACCTCACTTGAACTGTGACCTGCCTTCTCGCTTGACTGAAGGCACTCAGCTCATTTGTCACTTTATGTTATGAGTCAGTATTATCGTTCAGTGGCATTAAATACTTCTGTAGCAGTTCTTTGCTGTTATACAGAAGTGTTTACATACCAATTTACCAGACTGTATAGGCAATCTCAGACAGTGAAGACAAATGTAAGTCATTTCAAACTGAAATTGTAACTCTTTCAATTCTCAAGTGTTTTGAATATCAAGCCTCAGTCGGATTAAAAGCTGAAGAGCGGGTCTGTACAGTTGTCAAGTACATGTAGTCAAGTGACAGGATGTGGTTGGAGGTGAAAACAGAAACATTTGATTATACAATATAATCAAATGTTGATTTGATTTCTGGTCAATCTTAATCAACCACATTCAGAACTAGACCTAACATGAACAAAAGTTCACAATAGGTTACTTTATGTCCAATGGAAGATTTGAGTGACTTCATGAGACCTCCTGATCACTTCCTGGTGAGAGAGAGAGAGAGAGAGAGAGAGAGGGAGAGAGAGAGAGAGAGAGTGGGTGGGCTGGTGGATGGCGGCCTGTTTACATTTCGCTGAATCTCTGGAAACCAACATCCATCTTAGGAGTCCTTGTAGCTGGGAGCTTCAGCAGACGGTGGGATAGGAAAAGCACGGACGGAGGAAGACTAAGAAAAAAGGGAACAAGGGAAAAAAGAAGAAAACAAGAAGAAAAAAGAAGAGAAAAGACGAGACAGGAAGAAAAAGGAAGAAAAAGAAGAGAAAAGAAGAGAAAGGAAGAAAAAGGAAGAAAAAGAAGAAAAAAGAAGAGAAAGGAAGAGAAAGGAAGAAAAGGGAGAAAAAAGCAGAAAGAAGAAGAAAAAAGAAGAGGAAAGAAGAGAAAGGAAGAAAAAGGAAGAAAAAAGAAGCGAAAGGAAGAGAAAGAGAACAGAGAGACAAAAAGAAAACCGACGCAAGAAACGAGCAGCCAAGGAAAAAGTACGCTCATCACTCAGAACAGACCTCCATACAGAATCTACCGAAGCTAAGATCCTCTCTATCATCTACTCCTCTCCTTCCTCTCCTCTCCTCTCCTCTCCTCTCCTCTCTCTCTCCCCTCCCTCTCCCCTTTCCTCCACCCTCCACTGACTGTCTGGCTGTGCGATTGAGGGCTAACGAATGATCTTTCTACCTGCACTCCTTGAGGAGATGCTGAGGATAAAAAGCAAGGCAGCGAAGCGCCTTGAGAAGTCCAAATGCATATCGTTCATATTGATTTGTCTAAAAACTCCCAGTGAACGGGATGTATGGATCAGAGTGAAATGGCAGGAGGTCTAGCTAATAATAGGATCAATTATATCATTCTCCACCCTTGTTGAACTCACTTAGAGCTGGCTTCTGTCGTAATGTATGTTTCGCTCCAGAACCTTCTTGGAGGCAGTCTTTTCTGTTGTCTGTGCTGTAACTTAAGCAGAATGAGTTGTCACTAGAAGATGCCTTCGAAACTTCACCATATCAAGAAAAGAAACTCTGTTACTCACTAACTGTTCCGATCTTGAGGGATATTCTTATCAAATAAAGATTCCGTTTGACGATGATCTCTTGGAAGATGACAGAATTCACTACTTTCATTTCCCTCTGCTGTGTGTCCCAGGCCACACAACACACCGAAGGAGTCACAGTAGCTTTGCTTTTAGCCTGGAATGAACTGCGAGCTTCGCGGGCCGAAATGTAAAGTCAGGATATGGGGCAGTACACAGGGTTTCCCAATCCTCCCAGGAAGCTGCCTTTGAAGGCTTGCTGCCTTGTGTGGGGCTGCTGGAACCACTACACACACCAGGCTACTGCAGTTTAGGCTGCACACACTCGCAGTGTTCAGAAAATCACTTTGTAGTGACTGTGTATTCCCCCTTGAGGTGTGTGTCTGTGAGAGAGTGTGTGAATGGATGTGCAGGCCTGTGTGTGTTGTGTCTGTACGTGTGCATGCGTGTGTGTGTGTGTGTGTGGGCCTCCAGGTTCGTGGGCTCCCAAGGCACACGGTGGAAAGGTTAAACTCTGGCCAGATACTGGAGCCCTCTGCATGCTCCACTGGAACCCGACGTGTTCAGAAAAGGGCGACCGGTGATGTGTTCCTGGCATGTGTTCTATCACACGGTTCTGTTACTGAACTGTGTGGACCACGTGAGAACAAGCTCTTCTTTGGTTGCAACCACGGTGTAGCTCATACGTACCCTCCCGAAATGAGGACGCATCCCCCTCAGACGGCTAAGAGGGAAGGGTACGACAGTGCTGATCCTCTCACGTCGACATACTCACACGCCAGTGTCGATACCAGATACTCAAGCAACAGTCAAGATAAGAGACGGTAAGGAATGTCTCATCTCAAAAAGTAATATTTTCTTGGCAGTGGGTTGCTCACGACCATATTTTGAAACCCCAAAAAGCACCCCGCGCTCTCTAATTCGTCTGCAATACGCTTCAGCACACCCATCGCCGCACTTCTTCACCTTCCGTCTTCGACCTTTAAACTTTCAATGAAAGAGTTCTGAAGAGGAAGAGAGGAGAAAAAACGGTTTTAACACTTTTTACTCAGAATGGTTTCTGAGTCGTTGCTTCTCGGGGGAGCATCATGGGGCCACGTCTATGAGAGCTTGAATCGTAACCATGGCATCACCCTGCCCTCTTCACCCCCCAGATTACTTTGGTGTACAAACCCTTTTGTCAGACACACAATAAACATTTTAAAACAGAGACACAGCCGACCGATTCGCAGAAGGTTATGGCGTTGTGTGATATTACACTCTTGGACACTTTTCCCCTTGTAAATGAGGTGAAGTACAAAAGTGGGCCTGAGTAGTATTGCAAGTTACAAACCTTTCTCGTGTGATGTCAACGAGGCTATCGAAATCACGATGAGGCACTGGCATGTCCAAATGGAACGAAGGTGCTTTGGACGCACAGTCCTGGGTTTAGGTGCCCCTCTGCCACAGCCTCACCAGCCTGAACGGCCTCCTCGGCTCTTGGCATGGAGAGGCATGGAAGGGACACCGCGGTAATGGACACGCTGCTAGACGGAGAGTGACATTTGGAACCCCAACCCTCCAGTGGATCTGGGGACAGACACCGTCGGCCGCTGACCTCAGGTCTCAGGAGGCACCGATAAGGGCTGGCTGGCATCGGCGGGCGGTCGGATCCCCTGCGGTGGAGATAAAGAGACCCCTTGTGCTTGCGAGGCGTCTGAGGATTTCACACACAGGAGCCCCACTCATTCAGCGCAGATTACAGCTTCGTCTCCCCTCAGTCCTCCTGAATGGGCTCCTGGGAGCGTGAGGATTATGCATATGGAGGAACCGTATGGAATTACAGCTCAGGATCAGCGGGTTGGGGCCCAGTGCGGAGGGGAGGGAGGGGCAAGGGCGGAGAGGGAGAAGGAGAAGGAAGAAGGAAGGGGAAGAGGGGGAGAGAGGGAGGGAAGAGGGAGAGGGAAGGAGGAAGGGAGGGAGGGAGGGAGGGAGAGAGGGGGAGAGGGAGGAAGGAGGGAGAGGGAAGGAGGAAGTGAGGGAAGGAGGGGGAGAGAGAGGGATGGGAGGGGGGAGAGGGAAGGAGGAAGGGAGGGAGAGAGAGGGGGAGAGATGGATGGGAGGAGGGAGAGGGAAGGAGGAAGGGAGGGAGGGAGGGAGAGAGAGGGGGGAGAGAGGGAAGGAGGAAGGTAAGGAGGGAGGGGAGAGAGGGATGGAGGGGGGAGAGGGAAGGAGGAAGGGTGGGGAGAGAGGGGGAGAGAGGGATGGAGGAGGGAGAGGGAAGGAGGAAGGGAGGGAGAGGGAGAGAGGGGAGAGAGGGGGAGAGAGGGAAGGAGGAAGGAAAGGAGGGAGGGGAGAGAGGGATGGAGGGGGGAGAGGGAAGGAGGAAGGTAAGGAGGGAGCATGGTAGAGCTCCATCTACAACGCCCCCGTCCGAGAGTTGAGCCTGTGCAGTCTGCATACAGAGGGGGGGAGAAGGCAGAAGAGTAACACTCAACAGGGATCCAGGCAGACTCACAGGGTTTTCACTTGAAGTGCTGGATAACACATGAGGGATTCTGACAGCTTTAATAAGACAGAATGAGACAGGAGAAAAAGGCATGTCGACAGCACCCAATGGAGAGGAATGTTTAATGAATTTCCTGACATTGAAAGTACATTCTCATTATTCAATTCATGTATTCTCATGACTATCTTGTTGTTGAAACCTAATCTCATCTAATCAAGATGCATCTTCTGGAGTTAATAATGTAATAGGGAGTGACTGAGTGCCTGTGAATATGTTTGACTGGCTACTGAGCTTGGTTCTGTCGGAGTGTCTTGACTGTCTCTGTGTGACTGGGAATCTGAAGGAGCAGGAGCAGAAGGAGCACAACTTTGATCTTAGTCAACCAGCCTTAAAAGGAATGTCAGGACTGAAACACGGCGCTCTCGTCAAAGGCTGTGTTTTCCTTTGCTTTTCCGAGTAAAATTGTCGACTCAATCAGTGTAATTGTGCCCTAATCACCCCTCCCCCTAGAATGTTTTCACTGAAGTTCCAAAGGGCATTTCATTCATTGATGTCTGACTGTTATTGATGCTACAGTTAGATTCCCCCTCAGTGTCTTCTTTGCTTCAGTCCAGTGACTCTGACCACACAATTGCCTTATTTTGGTTGGTCTGCCCATTTCAGCACCACAGACAGCCTTCATTTTGACCACAATATCCACGTAGAGAGTACAGCATCGACAGAAAGAAGGAATTAAATGCAAGTTCAGGGTCTGCCAAGGAACAAGCTTGTCAAATGAAATGTAAATTAAACAGGCTGAGATACATAAAAAAAACATTTACTCTGTACTTAAAGTACATATATATGCATACTGTATATATTCATTATACCTGGGAGCATATTTTTCTTCAAAGCCACTAATTATAAAATCCTTGAAATGTGTCGGGATGGCAACCATGGCAACTTGCAATTGAATAATAATTTTGCCTCGCAGGAGACCTCTAATATAGTCAATCTACTCATGCGTTGACTTCTGTTTGCTTTTCTCCAGACTTATCCGTGGATTACAAGAGCAATGGAGAGCAAAAAGGCTCTCTGGCGTCAGTGTAAGTATTGTCTGGGTATCTTGAGTATTCATCTTAGGAGACAGAAGGGACAGACACCCTACACAGGACAGAGAAATGATCCAATTGAATGCAATAAAAAAAAAGCTTTGCTTCACAAGCTCTGACAGAGGTAATCACACCCCATTGAGATACACCCCCCCCCCATCTCTCGCCCCATCTGAAATGACAAAAATGCTAAAAATCCATAAAAGGTTTTAATGTCGGAGGCCCTCCATGATTGCCGGGGCTTTTATCTTCATTTGGCCAATCAGCGCGTCACACTCCCTGTGTGCCTCTGACAGGGCAGGCACGAGCAGGGAGCGTGGAGAACTGAGGAGAATAGAGACTCCAGGGCTGCAGGTGGATATTTCTTATCAATACTAATTGTATCTGCTTGACAGAGATAATTCCAGTGCATCCTCTTTTGCCCTCTTTTGGCAGAATGGGGCAGGTGTTTAGAGGCTGGCAAAATGGAGAGGTAGAATAGAAAATGGAAGGCAGAGAGAGAGAAAAAGAGAGAGAGAGAGACATCCAAGAAGAGAGAAAGAGACATCCAAGAAGAGAGAGAGAGAGAGAGAGAGAGAGAGAGAGAGAGAGAGAGCAGAGAGAGAGAGAGAGAGAGAGAGAGAGAGAGAGAGAGAGAGAGGAGAGAGAGAGAGAGAGAGAGAGAGAGACGAGAGAGAACAGAGAGAGAGAGAGAGTTGATTATTTTTAAGAGACAACTGAACAAAGTTCTTTCCATTGGAGATTTTCAGATGAAAGAAAGTGACTCTAGTTACGCATATTTTAGTTCAGGTTAAATGTTTGAAGGAGTCCTCCTCAATAATTTATATCCGAGGCACAAGATAGGCCTGGATATTGTGTGTGTAATACAACATGTTTTGAGAAAATAATTTTACCTCATTTATTGCTGGCATTTACGCATGGTCCCACTTACAATGATCAAAGGCACAGCGCTGCCTGTTCCCAGACATTAAAGGCTAGAAATGATTTAGCTCCTCAAATGGAATACCTCCCAGTGCATGCCATGCCTGTGCATTTTAATGAGCTAGTTGGGACTCATCCAATCTTAGTTGACGAAAACACAGCAGTCTGGATGAAAACCACGCAACCTGAGCCGCCCCTATGGAGCCCAAATCTACGGAGGGGCTGTACTCTTCTCCGCTGGCTGTGCGCTCAAAGTCGACTGGAGGAGAGCGTCATCATCCTTACATACAGTGAAACAGTTTGGAAATTGATGACGGAACAACCCGGAAGGTTTCTACAGGATGAAGATCACTTGCTGCATAGCGCCTCGTGGGTTGATGGGAGGCCAGAGGGAAGACTTCAGGACAGCATCTCATGATTCTCAACCTACGTTTTGACTGTGACGGGAAACTCTGGAGGCTCACCGCTGGTTGTGTGTGTTTATTTTCCACAGGGCCCTGCTGGGGAGATAATCTGCCATGCTCGGTTTGGGACTGGTGCCACAACGCTGAGGAGAGAGAGGGGGAAGCAACCTCTGGTACGGGTGGCTGGACAGGAAATGCCAGCCTGTTTGATTTCCTCCTGCCGTCTCTGTGGAGTCTGAGTCATTTCCCTGCTGAGCCCCACCACTGCTCTTTGAAGTGTGCAGCCGCTACTGACACACACACATACACACACACATACACACACACACACACACACACACACACACACTTACAGTACACACATGTACTCTGGACTGAGAGCAACTGTGCTATCCATCTCCTAACTTTAGATTTTGTAGCCTGGCAGGGCCACTTTGGAAAGAATACGTGATACAGTGTTGCAATGATACCAATGTCAACGCAATTCTGTCCTCCTCTACAATTTAGAGTTGAACAATGACTCTCTCATTAAAAGAATTCAGGTGATACTAAAGTGGTCCTTTTTATGCAGACTAAAACAGTGTGAAACAATCCCTACAGTCCTGTACTGACACAGGCTGACATTGCCGGCTGTAGAATACATGTTTAAAAATGATTGCCCGTATCCCCTAGATATCCATCAAACAATCTCCTTCTTGAATGCTGATAAATGGTTACGGACAGGTTGCGTGTGACTCACATGTCTGATAATATCTTTATCCATTTAGTGTTGTTCATCTGGGCCATGTGTTACATTTCTAACCTCGTGTTCTTCCAGAGTGTCTGGGGAGAATGAAATGAGCCCGCCGCTTCCCTGCATGCCGTAAACAGCTTTTCCCAAACGTATAGTCAGCACGCCCGTTTAACCAATCAGTTCCAGCCAGGGCGATAAGGGAGTAGAAATAAGTGTACAGAATGAGGTACATCCTCAGATGAATTTGGTATTCATTGCTAAACCCCCAGGCTTGGTGCCTTCACATTCCACTTCGCAATATGAAAATATAAATTAGTTCTGCACCAGAGAAGTCTGTACACATCACTCAGTCCTACTGTAATGCACTGTTGCTGGCCAGTGTAGAGAAAGATATGGAGATTATTGAAATCGACCAACTGGCCCTGGTGTCTCGGACGAGAGCCAGCGTGTGTGTGTTGTGCGTTAGACTTGATGCGGGGCCCACCCTATAGTCTGTACAGCAGAGGTCACCCAAGGTGAACTCCACAACTGCCGTCAACAACATGCAAATGACTCTGCAGCTCCACGGTGGAGCCACACACACACACACACACACACACATACACACACACACACATACAGCTGTCTTGATTAGAACTGCCTGTAGGAGGAACGTCTTGACTAGCTTACCATCTGCTGTCAATTTGAATGTGACTTAATGGTATTGTGAGTCAGGTCTTTGAAGGTTGATACAGTGCCATCAATGCATGTTACCGGTTGCCCTGGTAACTCCCGAATAAGCGCACGCATCATGTAGGCAGAAGACTTACTGTTAGCGGCCAAGGTTCAAATCCTTCCCTTCTCTCTCTCCTGGCGTTTTCTGTTACGCTTCACTTGCAAACCATCCAATACAGCATGAACAATGACCCCCAAATATATCTTGAGAAAAAAATGGATGTTCTCTAGACAGATTGAAACCCTGGATTATAGACTGTATGTTAGAATTGACATGAAGGTCATCTCATGCATGTCTTCTGGTTCGGGATGTCCCCTGGCTCAGCTGGGTCAGCCGAACACACCTGGTTCATGATATGTCATAGAAGTGAACCAGAGTAAGGTGGTTTAGACCTGTCTATGTAGTGGATGCACCTGTCTGATGTTGGAGAAAAAATAAATAAACATATATGTGCTTTTAGCTGGGAAAATGCACTATTCACAAAAGGTGCTTTTCATCCGGTGGTTTATAGCCTTATGAATTATAGAGCCAAGGAGTGCCTGCTATAGGTTCACAGCAACGCAGAAAGCAAACAACAGACACGGATACAATCTGAGTCATAATCATCTATCAGGAGGCCAGAAATGGATGATGCCATTAGGGGCATGACGCCTCGCCACATTTTTAACCAGCTCCAACCCAGATGCTCAGGTGCACAGCGGCCATCTCACAGCTCCCCAGCTGAAAGGTAATGTAAAGCCCGGCGTGCGCTCTCCTCTCTGAGGGCTGGCTGGCTGCTGAATAATTGAGACCCAGATATAAGACCAACAGCACACATTAAACTACTCCACAGCAGGATCGACTTGCTTCTCGTGAAATACCTTCATAAATAATTAGGTGTTGGTCGCTGCCACCTTTAATGATTCTCTAAATGTAGAATGTGTTTGAGGTTTGTTAGAATTACTCTGGTAAAGATGCTCTTGTATCACCAGAGGGTATGTCCAGGTTAAGCATGCAACCCCTCTGGTGCCCAGACGGGGGCGTGGCACAGAGTCAATCCCAGATCTTGGCAACGGTCTCGGCATGATTGTCTTAAATGAAACATTGTATTGACGCAGTAAATGGGAATCATCCCAATTCACTTTTGGTTTCCCATTGTATAGCTGTTGATGACCGTTTTGCTGGACATTCATAAAAACAACCGAAAAGTTGGCACTTTTGCAATATTTCGCCTGAAAGAGGTAGACATAAAATGATCCATCTGGACTTCACCAGACATACAACCAGCTCCTGAAAAATTGAATTGGATTTAAATATGATCTTGACTAATAAGTTCAGGCAGTTCTATATGCCACCAGTGTGAGTTATTAAACCCATCTGGAGTCCTATAGGATGGAGGATGTCAGAAGATAAGGACGCTGCCTCGGCAAAGCAAGGTCAGGGAGAATAGTGCCGTTGACTGAGTGCTGTGGTTGGAGCACCAAAGATCCACGCCACAGTTAATTAAAGCAGCAAGCATTTTTGCCTCTCCGCCTCTCTGCCTTTCTACCTCTCCGCCTCTCTGCCTCTCTGCCTCTCTGCCTCTCTGGCTCTCTGACTCTCTGCCTCTCCTAAAAGAGCTGCCAGGGAGCCGCACCCTGCTTCCCTCCCTTCAATTAGAGCATTAAAATAATTGTCAATAATTATGGTCGTCATTATTCCGTTGATTCTTTGAGCAAGAGGATCCTTTTTTTGGATTTAATTGTTCGGAGAAAGACTGGGGTGACTGGGTCATCCCATTTTCATGAAAGGCAATTATGTAGTTCTGAACTTTGAGTCTAGGTATGTTTAGACAGCTTCCCCACAGATCTCTCGCTGGTTGAAAAGTAGTACCCATCCTCGGTCATTCACGTCTGGATTACTGAGAAACAATTCTGTTCAATTCTGATAATTCCCCCTGAAGCCTATTTGAGCTATAACTGTACGAGTTGAATTTGAGGAACTCACAAATAATAATGCAGATTTTAGCTTCTAAGGCTCCGACTTTTAGGACTAATATCAAATGAAATATTTAGATCATTTTGGAACAGAAATAAAATAACTGCTTTTGTCACATCCTACAAAAATGTATTTATTAGAAAGTTTGGTAATTCTTACACATCACCAACCAAGCCTTTACAGTTTTAATATACGTATGGTCATAAATACATATATACTGAATTTATGACCATACGTATACTACTTGCCAATAATTATTTCTCTCAAATAAAAGTATATTCATATTAAAGTTTACTTTTAATTGAGACCATGCCTCAGACTTGGTAATGCAGACACATTTTAAATTCCATGCCTAATTAAAAGTTTATTCTTAGTATTATACAGACAGCATAATATGTACTATCACACTAGTTCATAGTACAGTTGAATCAAAATGATTAAGATGTCACCAAATGGTCCATATTGGAGCTGCCTGGTGATGTAAAATAATTCATGATTCATTTTCTGCGATTGCCTCTAGACAAATAAGCAAAATATACAGCAGGTTGACTGAATTCTGCCGTTTCCAAGCTACTGGAGCCAAAATCGAGCCAATGTAACCACTAGCATTTTCATTAATTTAGACATAATGCACGGGTGTATCTGGGGGTAAACATGTTCATTCACTGGCCACTGTTGGCTGACTGGGCCAGTCGCCTGTGGCTCTTCACTGTTGCTGTGAATAATTCAACAGAGGCTGTTGTTTGATAGGCTGCATGACGGGGGAGGGGGAGGGCTTCATTATAACAGACGAATGAGGCTCATTCGAGCTGGCTTGCTTGCTGCACTGCAGTAACAGGATCTTCTCAGCCATCCCGTTGGTGCTCTGGTGAATCAGCCAGTTAGAGGACTACCTGTATAGCTGAATAAGCAGAGGTACCTGCAGTAGCGCTGGCGAGCTCCACCTCCCAGTCAGGGTGGAGGAGCCCCTCTCTATCTGACAGCACACAGAGCCCCGCGTAGCCTTTGATCTGCTGGCTGCTGCTTATTGACAGGTGGGGACTGATAGACACAGGGTGGCAGAGACAGCTTTCACACAGTGTCTGTTGGCTGGGCTCAGTAATGGAATCTGGACAGAGATTATTCCAGCAGTGTGACACACTAGGTAGAATGTATATGTTCTAGGTGTCAGTAGATACGCTTACGGAAATGCAACGGTATGGCCATGGACTGTTCAACTAAACACTGGACTCGGTTTAAAGTCAGAGATAGTGAAATGGGATTTCATTCCAGCAGGTTCCATCCTGACCAGACTCTGTCATCATTTATTGTGCAGTTCTATCAGCATGCTTTATATTAGTTTGTTTTACATTTTCCCAAACATTATATTTGTGTTTTCCCTCAACAGTTTCTTCAAACCCAAAACAGGTTTTGCTATTCTCCTCCAGACTACAGTATTTTGTCATTCTTTTCAGAGACAGAAGACAGGATCTATCACCACCTGTTCATACAGATGGGGAATATAAAAAAAGAAATCTGCCAGGATAAAAACTTTCACTTCTTTGATAACATTTCTGATATGGCACACGGCATGTTCTCAAGGGAGGGGGCAGTTGAGAAGAGGGGTAATGTGGGAGAATCTAGGGAGCTTGAACACCAGACTGACTGCAGTGTTTTGGATACGTTGCAGAGGTCTGAGTAGGGAGAGGGATTCGAGGAACTTTGATTCCAGAAGCCTCAGGGAAGGCAGTGGTCAGAGAGCCTCACATGGAGAGGCTTCCTGTCCACATGACATGGTCACAGAGAGGTCAAGTAGAACGCAGACCAGGGGAGTCTGTTGATTCTTAGCTGGGCCTCAGGTCCTCCGGTCCTCCGGTCCGACATAGAAAAAGATCAACTACACTCTTCCAATCGCCCACATGCTCATCTTCTTCGCCCACAATGCCTCAACCCCAACTACTTTCATCAATCACTTTCCACTTTGCAACTAAGGAGCACAAGGACCACACACCATTCCAATAGCAACCTTTCCAGGGTGCTCTCCACTGAAGATGCCGTGTGATCTGGTTCAAGGAGGGGGCTGAGCCCTAATCCAGAACAAATGCACCCTTGTCTGCAGAGGTGGACTGTAAAGGACAGGCTACAGAGGCGAGTGCTTCCGTATTACCATGGCAGCTGCGTTTGATTTGACACAAGGTCACAGGCAGCGCTGATTGACGCGTGTGATTACTGACTCTCACCACGCTGGGTCCGTCTGGGCCGTACCTCCCTCTCACGGCGCCACAGACAACCATCGCTCATCCAAAACACGGCCATTGTGCGACAGGCTGACATGAGCGGGCGACCTGACAGATTGATCTGCAGACAGATGGAGAGATTTGAAAAAAAAGTACAGTATCGTATCTCGCACTGAATAAACAGGCAACAATCCCCAGGATTAAAAATGGTATGTCCAAATGAAACATTATCAATAGGATATTGTTAGTAGGTGTGTCTGAAGGTTTCCCAAGGAACTGTGGTATTGTGAGCCATTTCTTTCAAATGACAGGTGATTCCAGGTATGTTGTGGCCCAGATAGAAGTGGCTGAGATGAATACCGTTATTTTTCAATATCTAATAATACACACATGCAAACATATTGTAAAAGAAAATCTTGTCTTTGTAAGTCGCTGAGAACTCCAGAAGCATAACGGAATACAGTATGTAATGTCGCAGTCACATGGCTGTTGAAAATAAGCATGAAATTAATGTGTTAGAGGGGAAAATGAGGGCATTACCATTTTAACATTTCTCTTATGACAAGTCACACTACAGGGTTACGTGAATGTTACAGTTATGGTTCAGCTCTGTTGGTATAAAAGTGTTCAGTTCACATTTTAGTGGGAAGTTTCCTTCTTCGGTGAGGAGTTCATGTTTGTGACAAGCCTCAAAGCAATCTAAACACTGAACACTGGTTTCTTCAACACAATGCTGCTACACTCGTTTCAGCATTGTGGCTATGTTGAAATACATGAACTGAAACATAGTCACCACAGGGCTGGTGCCATAGGATTCAAACCTCTTAAACGACCTCAGATATATTCTTCGAGAATGTTTTTTTTTACATAATGTTCAGAATTCCTTCAACAATAAAGAGTTATATAACTTCAACCCACAAGTGCCTATTGATAGCAAAGAGGTACTTGTGCAAGTCAAATCAGACAAACCTACTCAGCTCAGTATGGCCGCTCATGAAGTGTTTCATGATTTAAAAATGTTCCATATAAAAGTAGTTCCAATCCCATTCATCAAGATTATCCTGGTCAACAAAACACTGTATCTGCATGCTCGGTTCTAGTCTATAAACATTTAGAATTATGCAGAATTAAAATTATATTTTGTAATTTCTGATATAGCTGATCCAGTGTTAAGCTAAAGTGCTCACATTTAATCATATGATGTCATTCTGTCATGTGTTAAAACCAAGCTTGCCCAAGGGCTGATATATTTCACAGGTTTGTAACTTAAAACTAACCAACTATACTATTTTTGCTGTTGTAAATAGCAGAAAATAAATAAAAGGATTTGGAATGAAAGTGATCAAGCCCTAAGAATACAGCCAGCAACATAACAGTTCCCCTATGATTAGAATTTGAATGTTTGGTCTTTGTGATATTTCTATTTTATTTCTCATCAAAGACGCTTTCACAAATTGAAAATGAAACAAAATGTAATCTCTCCATTATACCGGTCGCGGTGCAGGCTTCTGAATCGATATATTCTTCTCTATCAGTTCCAGTTGAATGAGCAGGCTAGTGGCATACTATTAGGTTATTACAAAAACAAATCAGTCAGCAGAATTAATTTTTTAGAAAAAAATCTGGCTAAGGAGAATTAATAACCCTTGAGGAGAAATATGCAGCAGAATTTTCATCACCTTGCTGAGCCTATTTGACTGTCATTGTTGTTTATCACGTGAACCAAAAACATTGAACCATGTTCAATGTTTATTACTAAACTCAGCTTTACCAAAAATACTGCATTCTGAGTTTTTTGATACAAAAATGTTACCTTTACAGGGAACACTAAGAGATGTCTATACAAGTCAACGAAAAACTGACTTCTGGCATCTCCGCTCTCTCTGCTTCGAAGTGTTTTTATTTTATTATTTAAAGTTTTGTAAGGCGTTTTCATTTTATATAAAGCATTTATGTGCTTGATCGAGATGAATGTCTCAATCTAACACAATTCTACAAAGAAGAGGGGTGTACAAGTGATGGAGACAAAAGGCCATCTCAAGTCACAATGCTATGAGAGGAGGCACGAAAGTGCTTCAGATGTCACATGCCCAGCACAGTCACAAGTACAGTCCTCCCTTTTTCAAAAGCATACAGAGCCTGGATGAGACAAAGTATATCATGGTTCCTGCCATGTGACAATATCCACCAATATGCATCAACACACACACACACACACACACACACACCACACACACACACACACACACACACACACACACACACACACACACACACACACACACACACACACACACACACACACACACACACACACACACACACACACACACACACACACACACACACACACACACACACACACACACACACACACACACACACACACACACAAGGAATCCAAACAGAGAGCTTCCACCTCAGAGTGCTCCTGGGGATTTTACACTTGAAAAATTGGAACATGTGAACATTTGATACAGTGACTGGCACCTTAGGATGAATCAATTAGCACAACGGAATATCAACTTGTAAGCTATAGTGTGTGGACTGGGGGCTGTGCAAAGCCCACGGCAAGCACCTTTTACAGTATTTCACAGTATTTAGATCAAGACGTTGATAGGAATGCAAGACCAAACACATGGGTGCATGTGCAAGCTCTAGTGTGTCTGGTGTGCTCCACGTGCATGTCATAAATAACAGGAGAATATGCAGACACCATGTACAGTACATATTAGCCGCCTATTACTCAGTGTCTGGGAAATAACACTTATATCCGGCGTGCTGTCCACTGTGTCCGTTCCGTGTGATACAGTAGGCAGCCTCCTCCCTCCAGCCGGAGACGCCAGAGAGAAAGATTTAATGAGCACATTTACATACATGTTTGCAGTATTGATCTCGCAGGGATCCCACACCGTCAGCAAACTGGGAATCACCGCCATCAACATTAATGTTATTACATGCTGTATTTAGGGAACAGGCTGGTAATAGCGTCACAAACAACTTTAATGACACACTCAGGGGTTACTGTTCTAACAACTTGAGTTAAATACGACTCACCAGATGCTCTTCAGTGAGGGATTGTAATTGAATGTTTGACAGAGGGGTAACACAAAACGAATTGCAACACCTGCAAGAACAACAATATAGTTACTGTATATTTCCATACAGGGACCGTTATATTACAGAAACGAAAGCTGTTATGATTTAGTGGTATTACAGTACACAAAAGGGAGGGACGGGGGGGGTAAAAAAAGAAGTGCATGTGAGCATCAATCTCTTAAACAACTCTTAAATCACATCCAGTTAGGATTGCAAGATATTGTAAAGTGTTATTGACAGGATTGTAGGAGAGGTGAATGCTATGCCCACAACATTCCTAGTCATACTCACACATTGGGAACATCTCACACTGTTTCTTACTCCAGAACATTTTAAAGAGCAGTTGTATAAAGTTGCCGTGTAGATTTTTGTTTTCACATTTCAGACTAGCTCAATTGTAGCACGCAACTCTGTTTGCAGTGCAACAACTACAGTTCTGCAGTTACTCAATGTTTTTACAAATAGTTACCAACCATAATGGCAAATATCTGTGTGTTTGTCTATGTTTTAGTTACCGGTATCTTGAGAAAAGAACTCTGTGTGTGTGAGATTAAAAATGGCAGGTGTTTTCCTCAGGGTCAAAGGACATGCTGTTTGGATGAGCGTCGTGCTACAAATAAATATCAACGTAGAAACGTGTGAGCATTGCACTAGCGTTTACTGTGTAGAATTGGACTCACATCCACTTCAAAAGCATTTGTTGAAAACACAGCAACAAGACTCAAAAACATGTGCTACTGCACATGGAACGGATGTCACAAGTGACTGCACTTCATCACTGAACATTCTATTTCTCAAATCGCCATCAGGGCAACATGGGGTCAAAGAGTCACAATACAAGGTTATTCAGCAAATTTCTATTTGATTAGAAATAGAGAAATTACAAGAATATTCAAATTAACAAATGGAATGGTTGGTGAATTATGTTATCAGGCTAAGCAGCACTGACCCAAACAGCATAGACCTGGGAGGTCTATGTCACAAATACAAAGATTAAGCATTCTCGGTCATCACTTAGATCTTAGGTTATCACAACACAATACTCTAATGGAACAAAAACTAATTCAAAACAAGCTGTCGAGAGATAACGGTGAGCTTACAAGAGCAGGAGCTGGGAGAACTGCAATAAAACACACATGGCCTTTTCATGGGAGCCCACAAGGCTGACATTTCTACCTGAGCCCTGTTTGTTCTCCTAGAAATGTGATGGGCATTTATTTCCAGCAGTTCTGACACCTCAATGTATGAGTCCAGGATGGAGAGGGCCATTCCAAACAAGTCTGCTCTGGTTTGTCATTCACACTCGACCACACACTCTTGGCTGACTTACAGCCATGCAGGGGGACAAGTAGCACTGGTCAACAACACTGTGACATCACGAGCTCCAAAAGGAAGCAGTCCCTCCGACAGGTTTGTGTAACATTTCCTGTATGATGCTTTAAAGAGAGTTTCTTGTAAGGGCTTTTACATTCTTAATCTTCCTTAACCAGAGTAGAGATGCATCGTGTCATCACAAATCAAGTTATCCCGTGGTCCACAACATCTAGTCCTCTTTCATGGTGGTGTGTGATGATGAACGCCATTTTTTGGCACCCCCTCCATGACCGGTCTGGACCTGTCAGATCCGGATTCGAAACAAATGAAAAGAATCCCTCCTGAAAGAGCTCAACACACGCTACACTGTACAGCGTGCATTGTAGCCCCTAGAAGGCATCGTCTGCTCCTCCCTAACCTTGCAGTTCAAGCTGAACACCTGGAGTTGCACTGCAGCTTTGACATCCATCTGGGAGACGAGAGTAGCGGCAGCATCTGGGAGACTCCGACATGGAGGAGGACGACGGGAGGAAGATGAAAACATATGGACGTGCATATTTGACGAGACGTAAGGACAACCCTGGGATGTTACTCCATGGCAGGATGCTGTGATGTGTTAGAGGAGGCGTGATTATCCGCGATGTTCGGCCCGTGTATCCTTCCACCCTGCCTGGGAGCTGTCTTCACCTCGGTTCCATCATTGACCTTGAGTTACGAGATCTGTTCAGCTTCTCGGTGAACATAATTGAGTAGACATACCACGGAGCTGTGTCCACGAGAAGAGAGGCTCGCTATTATGCAGACACGTTTGTTATACTGTTGGACTAGAAACACACATATACTTCATGAACACTTCTGAGCACTATGGGGGTGCCGCCCTCCGTTTCTATTCAACTGACACATTTGAGCTGTCAAGGCATCAAGAGCTTTTAGAAACTACCATGTTCTACACACATGCAGGCATTTCCTTTATAGTTGTCCCAGTTGCCTGCAGTCTACCAATGGCACACTTCCCAGCAACACAGCCATAGAGCTGCTAGCACAGTGAGTACCAGGAGAGTAGATTACAACTCTCTATGCAGTAGTTAAATGTTTGTGGTATTCTGTATCTGGCCCTCCGCCTTATCTCCAACCAACCACCCGACATTATCAGGTCTGAGCAGTGTATGTGTTTACTCCCAGAAGTCTCTCTCTTACTCGCTCTCTCTCGCTCTCTCTTTCTCTCTCCCTCTCCCTCTCCCTCTCCCTCCGCTCAAATATTTACGACTGTCGAGATTCAAACTCTTTACTCTGAATTGAAGTAATTGCTCGACGATTGAATTCAGAAATTCAAAGATGGTACTTGGTGGTGACTGCCCTGGTTTGTTACTACGGGTTCTATTGGTATTCCTCTAGTGATGTCATCTGAAAGTGTCCATACTCCCTGCCTGCCTGTAAAGGTGTAAAGGACTGAGCCTTCCTGCCCTGTGGACCGCTATTAATGAGAATCTATGCATGGGGCCTTATTAAATCTTAATGGCACCTGTCTGGATGCCTGTGGAATAAGGTCTCCACCAATCATCCTCCTGGGGATCCTCTGATCTCCGGTGTGAAAGGACCCGTGTGAGAACAGGTGCCCAACTCATGGTGAGGTGTCATCATTAAAACTCACAGTTCTGCTCAGTGTCAATGAGTTGGAAGAGTCCCTCTTTAGCATTCTAGGGTCCCATTACTACAGCGTCGGTGGAGGGGAACTGTACTCACGGGTCTGGTTCTACACCTCTGGGGTCTGGTCACACTCATTGAGAACCTTGGCGTGAATTGTATTTTCGCAGTGATTGAATGCGAGAGTGTTGGTTTCCGTGGCGATTGAATGCGGGGTGCGCCGGTTTCCGTAGAAAGCAGCTGACATCACATAATCTGGATGAGGCTCCGGTCATCACGCCTCTTCCAGCGCTTTCCCATCTCTGAGTCAGACTCGATGATGTATGTTCAGTGTCAGGGTGTAAACTATGACCTATTAGCTTTGATAAATGAGCAGAGGGCAGTTTGTCTCCCCCTGTTAGCTGCTGTGGATGGTCCTCAGGCACATTGTGAGGCGCGTCTACTGTTAGTTTTGTGTTTTCTGTGCGTGTGTTCCGATCGTCCGTCTCTTCCTGTGTGTGTGTGTATGTGTATCTGCGTGTGTGCTTGATAGAGGGTGCATTGCGTGCCAGAGTGTCACCTTAAATAGCCGAGCCCTTGCACTGTCATGCATTATCTCGGAGAGAAAATGAAAGATGCTGAAGTGAGTCCAATTCGGCACGACAATTTGCATTTAGAAGGAAAGGTTCCCTCACGTGATATCATTTATAGAGTATATACATGTATATATATACTCTATATACTCTATACAAGTAATATATATGTTATATTTTTCGACCATCATTCAGTCCGTACACATTCTAGAGACTCCTTCCCTGTGCTCTCTGTTTCAGAGGCACAGTTCCCTCTCTTTGACTAATCTCTCCTCACTGTATTCCGAGCATCCTTGAAGTATCCTTCGGGCCATGTTGGACTCTCAGGGCTGCAGATTACCTCCGGGCCCTCTCTCCATCCTCTAAAGGTCTACTTTCAAGTGTGGATTACTCTCGGGGCTTGGGGTGGAGGGAGGGAGGTGAGGTGTGTGTGTGTGTGTGTGTGTGGGGGGGGGGTTACTGGACAGTTGTTATTTGTGTGTGTGTGTCTATGTGTGTTAGGGACCATCGGTAAGTGCCTACATTCCAGCCTGAAAAAAGAAGAGGCATCTGTTTTGTGTGATTTTCTGTTGTGTTTGCGTACATAAATGCATGTGTGTGCTGGTTGGAGAGGCTGGTATGGACCAGATGTCAGCTGAGCAAAGCCAGCACACCTTCCAGATGAACACACAGGCAGTCTGGGGATTGGAGCCTGAAGCCCTGAGGGCAGGCCTCGCTAGGAAGATCAGTACAGGCTTTGTGGAATTCCCAGGGATTATTTCCACCCAACAGTGTGTGTGTGTGTTTGTGTGTGTGTCTGTTTTCATGCCCTTAATGCCATTGCATTGTTTAGACTCTCCACACTGAATGTGTATTAATATAAAAGTTTCATTGCGATTTCCTTATTCACCAGATGAAAGCCACATACTTATAGCTAGTATACTGTTTGCTAAGTGATGAGTTTCTTGGGGCATTGTTTTTTACTGTATAACTGTGAATAATTGTGTTTAGCTAAACCAGGCAGTTGCCATGGAAAGGCAACTTCACTGAATGCTGTAATAATTGCAGCATTAGCATCAATGGCACAGTGGATGTGACTTTTCCCCTCACATGAAACACGTTCAATATCCCTTTTATTCAAAGTTGCAAAGCCTTGCATTGATTGCCTCTGCTTTGTTTTTCTCTCAATAGCCACAAACCCATTTCCTTAACTACTGATAGCACTCTGGAGCTCATTCAGACACATATGCAGAACATAAGCTTTTTTTTCCTCAACATTCAAACATTCAGCATATTTCAGTGCCATCTCTGGGACCCTTCAGTGATAAACCTGTCAATCACAAACATTGACATCATCATTTCATTGGAATGTGTCCGTTTCAATGAGCGATTGAGCTGTTTTATTGAGAACAATATGAAACTGTGATTTCTACATGCCAAATACTCATAAACTGCAAGAAAACAAACAAAAGATACGAGTTTTTACATAAAATCTAAATAAAGGAAACACTGGTGTTCATCTGAAAGTATGCTTTGCAGAACGGTTATGAGTACAAAATTCTTCCATTTTGTCTTTACTATATATTTTGCAGGCGATAGACCAATATGAAATAAATTGCCTCTCTGTTCCTGAGCAAACTTGTATAATGCAATGTCCTGGTAATATTATGTGACTAAAGACACTCTCTTTTCAAAAATAACTGGATTTCTCTCCCCTATATAATGTCTGCAAAGGGAGTAAAGAAAGATGAATGTGGTAAATAAGCAGCACTATATTTAGCTTCCTGGACTGTTCTGAAATGAGTCAGACTTACTGCTTTGCTTTTCCCAAATGGAAGTCAAAACCATATTAAAGATGAGAAAAAAAAACGACATCCGTAATTTCACAGTTCAGTCTCACAACAACGTGCGCTTTTCCCAGAAATGTCAACCATTTCAAACGATATTTCAATGTCCTCGGCTGCAATATTTGCATGTCCTCGCATGTGCTCTGGGAATGACCATGAGCATGTGGCAGTGTTTAGGGGTGAAAGATGACAGTGGACACGGAGGTTCTTCACAAAGCGCTCGCAGGCTGCACCCCGGTTCCATGGGCTCCGATAAGATCCCATCAGCCGCGATTATCACTGAGGTGCTTCTTCACAGCAGCTGCAGCTGGCAGGGACGGCCTGTCTCAGTGACAGAAGGGCATCTGACATCCTCTACCGACACAGAAGACCAACACAGAAGATGAACACAGTGCTGAACACAGAGATGGGCTCATGCTTCTGATTTATATGTGTCCGTATCCTGATAGCTGGGCTGACCGTGTGGTGCCTTTTAAGGTGGTCTGCTGTCCTCAAAACGATGTCCTCATAAGAGCAGGTCTGTTTGACTGTGTGAATAGATACTGTCTTACTGGCGTTATATAGGCGAAACAAAAGCTATCATGTTAGTAAAGGAAGTGCGCTTTTGTATCCTCATTCGAAACGTAATATAGCTCAAGTTTGTGAAGTGTCTTAGGGAGGCAGAGGGAGGCGACTGGACTAAGAGTCTCTAGTTCTGCAGTGTGGCAGAGTCCCTTGGGATGTGGAACTGTCCACGGTGCTGAATTGAGGAAAACTACTTTCACTATCTAAATCTCAACCTCTGGTTAGGAAAAGCTTTCAGTTTGAGTGGTCACTCTCCGTGGTACTAAACATAGATCAGCTTTCTTTGCTGAATCTCTTCTTTTTTTTACCCCTTATTTACCATTGAGGGGTAAAATACACATTCAAAATCAGTGTTTAGGTGCAGCTTGTTCTTCCTCTATAGACAGATTTTATAGTGCTAATCCAGGATTATATGAGAAATACTGCATGTCACAGTGTTAAATCCAGACTACCAGGCAGACTACTTCCCTCCATTTGGCTCTTTCTCCTGTTTAATAAAATCCTCCCAAGTTCTTCTTTGGCAAGATGGTTACTCTCTTTTCACAGAACGCAGACGACAGTGGATCCAGTGGCCTGCTGGAGACCTTTTACCCGGTGCCCTTGCTTGCCCACCAATCATCGATCTTCTCTTGTTTGTATCCTACGGTAGTCAGGAAATTGATGCAGGAACTATGGTACCAGTTTCCTATTACTGACTTGAGTGATTGGCACAGCCACTGTTTCAACACCTCACTGAGAAACATGTAATATTCAATAGCCAGAGCCTTAGTCAGCACAACACAGGCGATACAATAAAGACCAAGGCAAAGAACATTAGGCAGAGGAGTAACTCCAAAGAGGAGAGGGCAAGGCTGTCTGTCAGCACTGTGCTGTCTTTGAATGGAGAATCACAGGAAATCGAGAGATGCGCTGAAAGGAATCCATAATGACTTGCGTGTTACATAAAAAATCACCTCATTATATTCCACTTTGGACTGTGCCCCATTGTGTTTTCAATCTAACATCTAAGCAATAGTGCAATTCCTCATGATTATCACTATTTCTCTAAATGCTTCTTTCTATGCAATGTGGTGTTCATGATTACCTTAACCAGAGCCACAAAAGGTGACCATGATCTGGCCCGTACATTAACTGAGGTCATGCCAAGAAAAACAACAGCACATGATTATGTGTATGGAATACTGTACACTAGGCTTTGGCCCACAGGTATTGACTGAAAGAACTACTGATCCACAACCTGTCACTCAAGTACTTAACCTGGGATGACTAGACCAAACAAAACCTTTTAACTTCCTACTCTCTGTGTCTCTTACATTTTGGATCTCTCATCCCACCATCCTCGACATCTACCAAGTAGATAGTAAATGTAAGCACTCACAGCAACATGGCTCATTGACTCTTGTTTAAATTGTAGTACAGACGACCCCCCAGCCCCCCACCTTCCCCAGCCTCAAACATGATATTTCACTCCTTGTACTTTTGAAAGAGTAATCGTGAAACTGCCGGCTGTCCCTACTATATGCTCAGTGGTATGTTTCTCCTCACATCTTTCCTATATATTTTAGACAAATCCATGATTTATGTATGATGCAGTTATGCTTGCAGTGTCCCACCTCCTCTCCCTCTCACGCTTTCTCTCTTTCTCCCTCACTTTCGCTCACTTTCAATTGTAGGTTCCCTTCATCACCACCAGGGGCTTTACAGACCGCGCAGAGTGTCCCTGTGTGTTCCTAAAGACGAGTCCAAACCCGGCGTGGTGACAGAAGGAGTGTGTTGGCGCCGCTACCGCTGCTCATAAAGGGATTCATACCTTTGGAGAAACACGAGTCGGATAGTCAGGACTGCCCACTTCAACTTGCCTGTCTTCATTCATACCACATCGAATAGAAGGTAGGTTTTAAATATTCCTTAATAACATTTGGTGTGACATTTGGTTCGGAAACCCATATAAAGAACAACTTCACTATGTCGGCACTACCATTTCTCTCTCATCAAAACACAAAATTGGAAAATGAATATCAAGCCAGAAATGTGTAGCTTTGTGAGGAGGTCCAAACTCGCCCCCCCCCCTAAACACTCTCATTATCTATGCACAATTAACGATGCAATTAGATGCAGCATTAGACTTGTTGCCATCCGCGAGACTGGAGCTTATACCTTATCGTTTGGGGGCATTTGGTGTGTGCTGTATGCAATAATATTGTGTCTGATTCCGAATGTTACGGTGAAGTTGTTTTTGTCATTATTTTGCCTGCTTAAGAACTGTTTGTGAACAAAAGGCGTTTCTCGGCATGGGTGATTTTGATATTCGTGAAATGAATGAGGGAAAACTTGCATAAAAGGCAAATACTAGCCTACCAATAATGTTTTTGAAGATAGGCCAACTATATCAAGATTTAGACAACTCTAACATCCTGCAGATATCGGTACATTCACTCTAAAACATCAAAAGTTTCAAGGCTTCATTCGGAAAAATGTTCTCTTCATCAATAGTGTTTTCAGTAGGTTACGACGATGCTCTCTCAAGCTCTGTGAGCAGTTAGAGAAATATCTATGAAATAGGATCCTAAGGATGCTAAGAATATATTTATGAAGTGTGTCTGTAAGATCATCAGAGCAGTAGCCTACTTATAAGCAATAAAGGATATACAGTACTTATTGTATAATCGTGTTGACAATAGCCAAATGTTTCATTATGTTAACTGAAAAACACATGATGCGCCCTGCCGGCATACAGCATGGAACTTCAATTTGTTCACGATATCATGCCATTGAATTATTATATATAACACGAGTTTCCAAGTAGGGCACCGTAGGCTAACAAGTAAACAGGCAGCATACAGCCTGGAAGCTAAATCAATCTCATTAGTTGTAAAACAAACAACATTCCTTGTGTGGATTACTTTTTTTCTTTTTCATCTCATAGTTTTACAAAAATGAATTAATGTAAAATGTCCTTCTTAATAATAGATGTATTATTGAACGGCCTCTTAAATTGTAATATGGTTATTTATTTTAATTTGCTTTCTGTTTAATATTACAGCTATTATGTTATTTTGTTATTCAAATATTAGACTAAATGTTTTATATGTGCAGACACATAGTCTAGTCTACAATCACCTTTAATGTGGAACTGCAGGGAACATTTCAGTTCCTGTGTAATTGAAAAAATAAATAAATATATATAAGCCCCCAAAAATGTTATCTCCAACCTCATATTCAACGTTTTAATGTATTTGTACTACAGTATTTAGTTTGTGTAGTTTGAGGTGAAGGTAGTATGTACGTTAGGATGCTGTACCCCATGCAGGCTCATCACTCTTCATTCCTTCCACACTGCACGTACATCGGCTAACTGTGCTTAATTTGTTTCCTTGCCTCTTGCCTGCCTTTATACAGTACTGTGATTTATGCAATACTAACATGGTTTGTCTGTTAAGTGCCAAATCTTTGCACTAAATCTCAGATTCAGGTCCACGATACCTTAGGCTTTACCAAGAGCACCCATTTCACGTGGGTTTTCACATAGCTCATCATTTTAATTCAGAATTGTAATTCCTATTTTAGTGTCTCCATGCTGGTGTTTCAGGCTGTTGATCCATTTAAAGAAAGTTTGATCACATGTTCCGTCCTCTTTGTCTCGTGCGATGCATTGTATGTTCTTGCCAGTGATTGTTCTCCAGCTCTCTTTCCTGTTCTCCTTGACATATCTCTCGTATTGCTGTGATCAGATGAAGGTCCAATCAGCTCACCAGTGAGCTGTTCTCAATGGGAGCCACACTAGGAAGATGTTGTATCTTATTTTCCCTGACCTCTGATCAGCCCGAGCACATTTCTCTCAGCTTCTGTTGGGATGCGCAGGACCCCACTGGCCCTGGACCATCAGGATGAAATACAGCCTATTCCCAACAGGGGGACTCGTGCTTAGTTCATATCAGTCCGATTTGTGAGTGTTTTCGCTTGAAGTCAGGATATTACCGTTTGTCCTTGATAGAGGTGAGAGGTATCCGAGTTCACTCCTTAAGTGTTTTGGGGGGAGGGTTGGGGTTGTGGGAATGTGAGTTGGGGGTGCTAGGTCTTCCTTGCATTCCATTTATCCAGCACTTAATTGGTCATTGGGAAGCCAAGTCAGAAGCCTCTGTCTCACTATCCAATCAATGGGTTTAATTTTCCAATTAAATGCTGATCCGCAACAGGAATCAGCAAACGTCACATTGCCCCAGGGAATGGCCTTGACCCCCATCGACCCTGCTACAGAATTAATTTAGCTGGTTACAATTTAGGAAGGAGTTGGTAGTTTTAGAGCACTGTTGGGAATTTGATACATATACTGTTATGTAGCCGCACATTGAATTACAGGTTAAATACTTAAACCTGTGGTTTAAAAAGTGGTTAAAAAACAGTATATTACCATTTTATTATAGCAGACATTAGAAATATTTGGTTGAAGTTATGGGAGATATCAAATGGAAATGGTCGTGAAGCTCAGAATGTTTCTCAATCTATGTAGGCAAACATATCTACAACACAGTAGTTTAATACCAGCTAAACATGTTTTTTTATTGTAACTAATTGGATGGAAGGCTGCAGCTAATATATCCTGTTAACTGCTTCATGGTGTGGATGCTGCTCTTAACAGTTGGTATTCAAAACACATGTATCATCCAGAAGTGGGAATAAGATCATTTAGCAAAGGAATTATACCACAAGTGATCATGGTGCACATACACTGTAGGTAAAAAAACCCCCACATATATATATATATTATGGATATATATATATATATGATTGATTGATTTAATACAGTAGATGATATATCTGGTGATGTCATTATCAGTTCTATGGTAATATCACACATCTGCCTGGACAAATTAATGTCCATTACACCTGGGTCTCTGCATCTCTCCTCCAGTCGCCTGAAGTCTTCCTCTAACCAGTATGCACATTTCAAGGGCCATGTAGCAGTAACCCAGATCCCAGATCCAATCCGTTATGGATTTATTGTGATTTATGTACCGCAACATTCCTGGATGCTTGCAGCTCCGGCGCTAGCCCCAGCGTGAGGCCAGACTCCAGGCTAGCTCCCACTCGTCCACCACCACCGACTCTCTGATAAATGGTTTAGAGGAGGCAGTCCACCGTCGTGAGACATTGATTACCGTTTACCATGCTGGGGGTATAAACCTGGTGTGAAGGGGAGGGTGAGGAAAGGAGAAGGAAAGGAGGGTGGGAAAGATGGAGGCAGGTAGATAGATGTAGCCGTGGGGGCTGTAAAGATGACTGATACGGAGTGACAGATGAGAGAGGGTTTATGACTCCAAGAGAGGAGACCTATTAGGTTGGTTAATTGATCTGGACCTGTGGTTAGTACAACCCCAGGGCTCTACTTCCCTGTCTCACACCTGCTCTGGAGACCATTCAAAGCCAGAGATCAGTGCAGGGGGCTGGGTTTGTGTCCTCTAAACCCCACTTCTCACTTTCATTCAAAGGTAATATGCAGGTGTGAGAAGTAAAGTTATGCGGGATAAGTGATGCGGCAATGCAGCACTATTTATTACTGTGTGGCAATCGTTGAACTGAATGCGTGGGAGCCCTGTCTGTCGCCGGGTCGCTAGGCATGGCTCAATTTATATCTGGGCAGCAGTCATTGGATTTCAATCGCAGTTACTCTGGTCCGAGAAGGTTTTATACCTCTAAATGCTCTTTTTATTTCCTTTGACTGGAACATTGCTTCAGGTCCTCCCTCCCTCCACTGTAATCATCCGGAAGACTTGGCAAAACCTATGCACACTCAAGATGTCCATTGACAGCAAAGGTGCCTGAAATGAGATTCATGATGTGACTCTTGACAGGGGGACTCAGGTGCTGTGTCTGGCACGGGGGTTTGGCTGCAGAACCCAGAGCACCGCAGCCAGAGGTTCACTGGCTGACGCACCAAAGTTATTTACAATCGGAATGATTTTCCACTCCTAAACTATTAAATCTAACATTCACTGTCATTGGGATTTGATATAGCCTATTGTTTTATTTTGCGGTATTGACATCATCCAGGTCTGTTCAGATTGTTCTGTTATTTGTCACCCCGGCCAGTAACCCCAGTTTCTAAACTGCGGAGTCCATGAGACACACTGGTGCATCTTTATAACCCCTGGATTCATGGAATTTTGGGAAATTCAAGCTAAGCAATGCATCAACCAGTAGATACAGAGTGGGTATTTTTTCCTTCACACCGAACAGAACTAAATTGTGATATTTTGCTGTTGGAGCTAGTCAAATACATCAGTGAAGTGAGTAGTGTGATTATCTGGTATTATCCATCAGTGTGTCTCCATGGCAATTCAGCTCAGGGGTGGACAATTGGCCTTTCTAGGACTGGAGAGCTGCAGATGGAGAGTACATGTACCTCACTCATAACAGCGAGAAACTTGTTATTGCTGATGATAAATATGATGTATTTTAGCTACCACGCTGGTCTTGACAAAAGCTCAACCTGCAACACATGTAGCCACAGGACTGGGCTGGGACTCCATGGAGTGAAAAACACAGCCACAACTGCTACCAGCCTACCAGACAGCTGCCAGCCTTCAGGCCTTGTGCTTCCCAGGTCTGGCCAGTTGGGCTTCTACCGTGTTCCAGACCTTGCTCCGTGCTGGTAAAATGCTGCCCAGTCATTCTATGACAGAAGCGTGGCCCTGTTGCCCATTGTGGAGCATCCTGTCGAGCTTTGTTCATTGTTGCCCTGATTCAGAACACTTAGACCTCTCTTGGCCCCCATGCTCCTCTGGAGACCGGGTCTAGGCAGCTGGTGAATTTATTAAATAAAATTGACAGTCCGTATAAGAATGGCCACAGTTCCGGTGCAATAAAAGAATAAATACAAATGTAGACCCAACAGTACTGGCTCAAAGACCCTGAAAGGGGACAGGTGTAGAAACCGGGTCTGTTACATTCTTGTCTTCTGCGTGCAATAGAGACACCTGACAGAGATGAAGATTTGAACGCCTCACGCCTACGATAATCACTTCGGTGACAGAACCTTCCTTTGGCTCTGAAGAACTGCTTCTAGCCAGCTTTGTTCTGTATCTCTGTTTATCGTGTTTCCCTTCTGATACTGACTTCCAGCGGTCTAGAACACAGCCAACAGAGCCGTGAACTCCCAAACAGCTCCAACACATGACACTGTTGAGTTGTTGCTTATCACAGGGTTCACTTGGGAAAAGGATATCTGAAGTACCTCATGAATTGGCTCAGTAGCGACATAATACAACTGAGCCAGGACCAGTGTTGATGACCAACTAAACTGAAATAACTCGACGGCGAAATAAGTGCAGATTTAAATGGCTGTCTCCAGTGCTGTGCACCACCCAGTGTCCACCCAGACAGACCAGAAAGATCCTTGGAGGATTTACCCTCAGAGATAAAGCTGACATCGTCTAACTAAAGTTGAGATACTTGATATCTGCTCCCGTGTCAAACTCACAGGCTAACTACTATTCAGCTTTAAGCAAACCAGACTGCCAGACAGCTCCGCTGGCTGGACCTGCCGTGTGCTCTCGTCCACCAGCCCAGCCCACCCCTAGTCTTTCTTTTGGTATTCTCTTTGTCTCTCGCAACACCCTGCAACATTTTGCCCAGCCTCGGGTCGGCTGTTCGTCTGCCTAATGACCACTAAGGTGTCACGGTGAGTCATGGTGATGACATATGGAAGCTCTATGTACCACCCAATTTGGGCCCTGGGGTAAAGGCCTCAGCCCTGGCCCTGTACAAATACACATCCCTCACATTCAGCCCGCACAGCTGAGATTGGAGGGAAACTACACTGAGCAGCACTCCATAAGGTTTGCGAAGCAATGAATGCACATCCCACAGCACTTTCCACTGGATTTGCCACTTCACTCTTCATTACTTCTTGAATTGGAGAGTTCATAGCCCTTCTTATGTTTGTGTTTGTGTGTGTAATGTGGAACAATGCGACGGATAAAGACACTGACAGAGAAAGAGGGAGAGAGAAAGTCAGAGAAATGTGTATATATATATAGATAGAAAGGTTGACAGAGTGAGAGAGAGATGAAGAGAGAGAGAAAAAGAGTGTGTGCCTGGGTGTGTTTCCTCCTCTCGCCATCCACTGTGGCTCAGGTGTGGGAGGTGTGGGAGGTGTGGGAGGATGAATCCGGCTTGGTCCGGAGTGGGTCCATATCACAGAGCCTCATTCTGAATCCACGCTTCCTAACTCTGCCAGAGTGTCAGAAACACGGCAGACACAAGGCTAGGCATGCTTTGAAACAACTTCCTGTGGTGGCTTGATGCCCCTCCGTAGCTCACAGAAGCGTTGGCTTGGTGGGTGAGGGAGAGCCTGCCTAGATTTAGAGTGCTAACTTTTACACAGTGAGTTATTTGACTATGATAGAATTGGCTTACGAAAGGCTTATGCTGTTTGAATTGGCTTGCATGGTTTAAGTGTCTTGCTGATTGTTTTGGTCTGTGATTTATATATTTATCTATCTCTGTACATTGCTCTATTGCCTGTGTGTGTGTGTTTCCTCACACTGGTGCGAGAGAGTGTGGGAATGTGCGCTTGTTTCAGTGGTTGTGTGTGTATGTGCGTGTGTGTGTTTGAACTGCTGAATCCGCCTATCTGTGAACAGGAGTTATGATATGACGACGGCACATCTGTTTTTAATGGCGCACAGCTGCATGCGCACAGAACAGTAATCCAGGACACGTTGGGATTTGTCCTGATGATGCATATCTTTGGTAGATTAAGGCTTGTGTCTGGTTGTGTAGCTTTACTGTGGCTCTGCCTGCGCTTCCTCTTTGTTTCTGCAGCATAATGGGCTTTGTAAGTTAAAACCCACGAGACACAACAGTTCTTCGCTGAGCTGGGGATTGCGAAAGCGTCCCAGTTTGGAGCGCTTCAAACTCTGATTGGAATACAGAGAGCGCCGGATTTTTCCGTGCGGAATGACATTAATCGCCACGGCGCTCTTTCTCTTCCCGTCTTCCCTTTGCTTTTTCACTCACCTCAGTCTGATGAGGTTCCAATTCCCTGGGATTTGCATACTCAACACTGTGCTCCCCTGATCGAGCTTCGCAGGCCAGGAAGAGATGGGTTCAAGGCAGCAGTTCATTCATAGATTACTACATGTCTAATCTGGTTTCCCAGCAAATCACACTTGATTTCCTCAGGAGTGCTCGTTCTGACAGTCCCATGGCTGCGTCTACTTAGCGCCTTCGGTCTGGCGATGGGGCTCCTGTCTGGTGGGTAGCTATAGTAACCCTAACACACTAACCACACTAACCCTAACTGCAGTATGGTGAGCAGGTGATTGGATTCCCAACAGCATGTGAATCCATGTATGTGCCGGTGTACAGTATGACAATGTGGTGAAAATCTGGCATTTTTTAAGGCACGGTGTGGATGACACACTATGCCGGTGGCACCTTTTGTTCAGTAGGACTTAATCTGAGAATCTGTTAATCTGTCACATGGCAATAGTTAATGGCCAATAAAGCAATAAATCTGACTTTATTAGACATTATTGCTTAAATGGTACTTTGTTTCTACTGTGTAGGTACCTGGTACTTGACGTAATTAACTGGCTGTGAAATTAAGTGTTAGCGAAACGCTGAGGTTTGGATCACCACAGTAGGTTAGTTCATTAAAAATATTCAACCGAAAATAAGAAGCCAGTGGTGACAGTAGGCCCCTGTGGAAGAAATTGGGATTTCCGAAGAGACGGACAAAACACTTTCTTAATCACCCCCCATTAAGAGTGTCATGGAGGAAAAGATGGAAGAAACCCACTGCTTTTCTTCATCTTCATCTCTTTTTTCTGTATTGAGGGTTGGGGTTGCAGTTTAGCTTTAGAACAGGGGAGAATCTAGGTTCCCACTTTTGGGGGGGCTTAGCCCCTAGATAGAACCTATTATTTTTCCTGTGACCCAGCAAAAGAGGGGGTCTGGGGGCATGTTCCCCCAGAATACATACATTTTTGAAAATATAATTTTAAATAGTGTCCTCTAGTGGGCTTTAGGAAGATAAATTAACACATTTAGATTTAAAATATGAAACAAATATATATAATAAAAATCTGGCTAGATACGCCCATGCTTCAGAAATCTGCAGTCACGATCCGAAGAAACACACGCTGCTTTTAGGAGTTTTTGTATCAACTGGTTTCATGATAAACAGGGATACATTGTACTAAGTTTGTAACTCCTTTTTTTCCAGTTACCTGTGTGCAACAGTATATCAATTACAGAACACATTGGACACAACAGATAAAGGTTGATTAACTGTGACCTTTGGTACTGCAATCAATGCCTCCAACTTCAGAAGTAAAATTAAAATGACATTTTAGAAAGATGGTTACTAAGGTACCGTAATTGGTTCAGGGACCCTATTTCACAAGACAATGAAATAAATAACATGATTGTACTTTTGAGGATAAGAACCTGAGTTTAATTATGACTTTATCTTCTGAGGTGCAGCGTAAAGGCTGACTTTGTTTATGGCGTCTGGCTTATTCTTCAAGACGGCCTGTAAAAAGACTGATAAACAGGCTCTGTTTAATGCCCACCCCTCAGCTCGTATTGATAAGGCCCACCTTGCCATAAAATGTAAACTGTCTGGTCCCCTGCTGTTTTTCTTACCTCAGGCTAGTCTCACCTACAGTACTGCACGGCCAAGTAGCTGATCCAGAACCGTTTGATACCAGTTACAGCACCACTGCTCCTAAACCAACTCACACAAATACCATATCACCCGACTTCCATTCAGCTATGAAGATGTTTGACAGCTTTCTGAGGTTGTATTCAAACAGAAATGACTATAATCAGCATTTTTAAACACTGGGCTGGACCCTGTAGATGTATTAATCTCTTGCGGGTGTTGGTTAACACTAACACACAGGTGAGAGAACATACTGTAGCTTGCTCTTAGGACAAGAAGGGGTGTTCTCAGCCTGCTGTTACTTAGATGTTGTCTAAACAGAGGTCCACACACAGTCTAATGGTGTCTGTTATTGTGATGTGGACCATCATAGACAGTATTGTGCTCATATGTAGGTCATGGAGATAAATACATGGGACTAGAACACTGTCAAAGGTTTTTTACCACTGTTCTTTCTCAATACATGGGCCTAATTAGATGTTGTTGTTGTGAAATACAATGTTCAGTGTGCTGCATTGTGGTTCCAGAGATATACAGTACTGTTCTTGGTTTAAACCAAGACTGTCTAAACCTGTTGTCCCTCCAACCCGTAATGCAGCACACACGATGGTAACATTTAGCTGGTTGATAAGCAAAATGAGGATGAGGTTGGAGTGGTCATTCTGGAAGGTTGGAACCAGGTTTGGCTGTGGAAATCTGTATTCATCTGCCTCCGTATGTGTCTGAGGTAGGTTGATCATGCTTCGCTGTTTGTTTTGATGCTATCCATTAATTAGCTGTCCCAGCAATGAGGATAGTGTGTGTGTGTGTGTTGTGGTGGACTACTGAGGCTTCTCCAAGCATCCAGACTGTGCTGTTCCCCTCCCAGCCCTGTGTGACTCAAAGTTAGGTGTGTGTGCCTTCTGGTCTGTCTGCAGCCCCCCCCATCTCGATGCGGCCATCCAGCTCTATGGGCCGTCCAGGTTTCTAATTGTGTCTCCGCCAGCCGCATATTAAGGAGGCAACGTGTCACAGATGTTTAATGTGCCTCCAACTGCTCCGCACAACAGGTGGCCCTGTTCAGATCTGCTGTCCTGTTCAGATCTGCTGTCGCCAAATGAGAAATAAAGACGTCGTTCTCACAGATTGCCGAGGAAAATGGAGGGCATTAAAGGCGTTGGAATGACGATAGATGTGTACATGTCTGCTGTGGTCATGTCTCAGCTTGGCAGGGGGAGGGGAAGCGAGCGATGAGAAAGTGGTGGGGGAGGGGGGGTTAGGCCCCACTCGTCACGTCCGACAGATGTCATAGTATCACATTCAGAGCTGTGACTTGCTGTGATTTGTACACAGGGGTGAAACGTACACCGAAATATCCAAAAACGGTAAATTATGCGGGTAGCAACCACCCTTAAATTAATGATGTCTTTGTTATTGTTGTTGCAGCAGCACGGTATTCTTGTAACAGTAATGTATTTTGTACTCATCATTGAACTAATAGAAAAGAACAATAAGTGCTCAGAGCAAACTACCGTGACTCCATGGCTGTAAAATGTTGCATTATTTAACGAAAAGATGCATGGTGAGTTTGAATGCATGTTTGCAATTATAATAAGAGATTGCTCGGCACTGTAGATATCAGGAGTAACAAAAAAAACGTTAAAAAATAACAAGGCTTTTCAAAGGCCAGGCTAATTTTGTCCACGTCATACCTCATGCAACTTGCTGGGATTGACAGGGGAGGAAAACACAAAATGTCAGTGCCTCTGTGACACGTAGCATTTCTCCTGAGAGCGCTGGGGACGCTGGAACAGGAAGGGACAGCTGATAATAGCAGATGAAAAACCCTCAGATGAGTACTGGTGGAATGAAGGCTCCCAGTTTGTCACAACTCATATTAGATTGAACACACAGTGAGTGTACATTAGCCCTTTTAGGCTGCTTCCAGGTCATCCAACACGGGAATGTATAATTCTATAAAACGGCAAAACATGCCACAGGTGTGTGTGTTACGTTATCCGGATGATTTGCATAATACAGACAATGAATGTCTAAATGAACTGATAAATTGACAGAATTTTAATAGTGTTCCTTTATTTCCCAGATCTCTGTTTAACAGCTTATATTTCCCGTCCTTGTGTACAGGTGGTTTGAGTCTGGGACTGTTAATAGGCATCGATTATTCCAGGCACAGTAGGGCTGTTAGTCCCAGGGGGTCAGGGCCCTGTGACAGATCCATAATTCATGGTTCAACCTGGGATTGTAGAGAGCAGTGACACCTGATCTGGGAGAATCAAACAGGGCCAGTGAGTGCAGTGCCCCCTGGGAATCTCCAGGGGATCTCTGGGAATCCAGGTGGAGTTGAGGGTTTGGGTGTGTGTGTGTGTGTGTGTGTATGCATGCGTGTTTTTACGTATACCTGAGGCTTATATCCCGAAATTTGTTCTGGTCTTCAAAACTTTCTGGTCTTGGATCCCAGTGTCTCACATACTTTTGATCGCACAAAAACCTAGCTGTGGTATTTCGTGTTTAACTTATTTTTCTGTATGCTGGTAGAGTGGAGTCCAGAAATTAGACCACAGCAGACAGTGGCTTACGAACAGAGATTAGTGTTTACTGTAGAGAGTTCCAGAACTGGGAGAGTTCCAGGATCCTAAACCCCTTATTGGCTCATACTGTCTATCACAGTCTTACAGTAGGTCAAATGTATCCACCAATCTTTCCAAGTTTCCCCTGATGTCAAGCTGGCCCATAGCATGGGACAAGGACCAACCATGGCACCCTACTCAACTGCCAATAAGTGAACAGAGGGGCCGTGGACCTACAGACCAGACCACTTTGCCAGTGTCTCATTGAGAAAGGCTTCTATTAATAAGAGGGGATTTAGATAGTGTTGAGTACCTTACAGCAGATGGAAGTGGAAAGCTGAGTTGTCAGAACTACAAATAATATATTTGGCTGAGCGTATTTGGGGTTCTTTACCATAGCTCTGGATAAAACCGTGCATACCAAATCAGAGGCTGTTGGTGTCAACCTTATTACTATTCATGAGTGGGAATGACAAGGCATTCATTCTCATGCCAAGCCTGGCATTTCAGCTAAGCCAAGGGCCAACTGCCCAAAAGGGAAATATTCTAGAACTGGGTAGAATATCTGCACAAAATCCCAAAACATCATTCAGTATATGTATAATGTAGGAGCAGAAACCAACATCCTCTTAATAAAAATCTATCAGCTCACCTCACACGTCCGTGCTTGCATACATTAGAATTTAGCAATAAAAATAAACTGTAAATCATAAGGGGGTGGTGTGGGGGGAGGAGGCGGGCAACTTTGAATTACCTCTCGTCTGTGTGTCGGTCGGTGGGCAGGAAAGCCCTCAGCAGTACCCTTGAGATAAATCTTCCTCGGTGACTTTTGCACCGAAGCTCCAGTCATTACTATCTTGTTGGTGCGTGTAATGTTCTCCCGAGCAATTATTTAAGCTCATTGGGAAGCACAGCCACAGCCTCACAGGATGACACCCAAGCTCATTTCCTAAGCAAAGAAGTCAACTTCCCTCACAACTATCCATTTAGACAGTCACAGAGGCTGGCCTATTTACATCCCCCCCCACCTCCCCTCCTCGTTCCCCTTGAGGGAGAACCTCTTGTTTCTACCCCTAGCTTTCAAGGAACAAATGGGTTTCCTTTGATCTTGAACATTCTTAATTCGAGTCAGGTCTCCGTGTTTTGTAATGAGATCATCTTTAGCTTGTTACTACATGCGTTAATGTTCACAATCAATCTCCCAATACTATAGCATGGCGGGAGAAGGATGAAAACAGCGTTCACAGGGGTATTCTGCATTAAAACACCTTTTTATGTATGCAAAGTGTCTGCATTTGAATTTGTGCTGGTAATGATGTCTCATGCTTATGCATCATAGTCTAAATGGATAACCTCAGCAGAAGGAGGTTGGTGGAGGATAGTCCCCCAGCTGAAGGAGGTTGGTGGAGGATAGTCCCCCAGCTGAAGGAGGTTGGTGGAGGATAGTCCCCCAGCAGAAGGAGGTTGGAGTGTGTGTTTGCTGCTGTGTGTTTGCTGCCGCAAGCTCCCCGTCTTCTCGTGCGTTTGTTCAATGTTGTCGAACAGTGCTTCCATTGAAGGTCAGGTGCCTATTTTTAGTTAAACACTTGTCTTTTTCGTACACGGGTAGTTATTTTTTATTTTTTTATGAGCTGGTGTGTCTCATTAGCATTTTCAGATGACCTTAGATGATCCTAGAAAAAGGTTCATGACCAGGTCGATACTGTAAAAGTACCCTAGAGTCTAGGCCTAGACCCAAATTCAGAGAGAGAAGTAAAACAGTGGGAAAGAGTAAGATATTTGTGAGGAGCAATTCAGTGAGGGATCCTCTCCTCTAATGATATAACAAGCACTAGTTGCTGCCCGTGGGTTGTAGCCAACATTTTAGCAGGCTTTTAGCGTCAACACTAATCATAGTACTTCTATGGTATTACAGCAGTGTACATAATAGAGGCACATTATAAGTAACATCAAGAAAGCAAACAATATAGCTTAGCAACTATAGCAACTATATAGCCAGGAAGAGGTATTCTTTAAGTGCCTGGTCTGAATACAATTCAACAGTACACCTGCTTCTGCACGGAATATACTGCACAGTTCTGTATGTCAATACTGGAGTGAAATATCCTCATGGTTTTGAGTGTGGACATTTAAGTCTCATGTGGGAGTTTGTCTTAAGGGAGGCTGGTTTCAAAGTATTTGTTTCTTATGGTTGCTGGTAGGTGACTGGGTTCTTTAAATCTGCTAGAGTAGAAGAAGAAAAGCTAGCATCCGATAATTAATACATTCAAGCAACAAAATGTAGTATGGTCCCTGGACAGAAGACTGTAGCTTTAGTTTTGTTTTGGATCCTGTTATCTTCCCCTCCAGTGGTTTTATGCTGGAAAACAATATACGTTTTTTAACAAATAGTCTATTTGGAAAAGGAATGATCTGACAGAAAGAGTCACTTAGACTTAACATTAGCTGTATTGACTTTACAGAACAAGCTCAGAAAATGGAAGTAACTGAGCAGATGACAGCAAATCAAATTCATGTATTGGCCCATGGTGACCTGTGGTCAACAAATTCCTCTCCTCTCCTCTCCTCTCCTCTCCTCTCCTCTCCTCCTCTCCTCTCCTCTCCTCTCCTCTCCTCTCCTCTCCTCTCCTCTCCTCTCCTCCTCTCCTCTCCTCTCCTCTCCGCTCCTCTCCTCTCCTCTCCTCTCCTCATCCTCTCCTCTCCTCTCCTCTCCTCTCCTCTCCTCTCCTCTCCTCTCCTCTCCTCTCCTCTCCTCTCCTCTCCTCTCCTCCTCTCCTCTCCTCTCCTCTCCTCTCCTCTCATTAATGCCAAGCCAGAGATTAATGTGTTTGACAATTCAGTGAGCAAGAAAGGGCATTAATTGCTACTCAAAGCAGAGAGCTATCATGGGAGCCCTTGTTGTGAGAACGTGACACACCCACAGGCCTACGACGCAGGCATGGTGGAAGACTGCGACACTGCCTCCAAACACCGACATGGCCAAGGCTGAAAAGTGGCTTGAGGCCTGGGTTTGGATGGACAGGGCTTCTGGAGCTATATGGTGGATCAGTTGGCATTGGCCCCTGCTTAGACGACATCTCGTCAACAAAGGCCTAATCAGCAAATGACATGATGATCCAGCTTACAGTGGCAAGATGACAATAAGGCTGTGTTCCAGTCACTCTTGCACCCACTGGGTCTTAGACGCCCATTGTGTGTGTGTTCTTGTGTGTCTCTGGGTTTGTGTGGGTGTGTGTGTGTACTTAGCATTGTGCCTTACAAACAGCTGCTGTTCATTTAGTAGTGAAACAAAAACTTTACATGGGACTCTTGACATTCATAGACTACACAATCTGAAATTCAGTTCACCTCCATTGGTTCTGACCACATGGAAAGGTTGTTGATGGAAATGAATGAGATATTTTAATGTACTGTACATTGATATGATCACTAAAGAATCTAGCGATTGTAGTTTAACCTTAATAGTTGACTTCTGACTGAATATTGCTGTGTATTACATACACACTTGGTAAGCAAAGAATAATATGTATTTTGTATTCCAAAGATGATAACACTAGATAATTACTTGTGTAAAATCTTTGTGCTTTGACATTGAAAAGTAAATTTTTTTATGCATTCCACTGGTTCAATACAAATATAGCAATGCTCTTATCAACTCAGTTATCATCAGCCCAGAGAGACAAATATCAATCTTGGCTGTAATTACACCTGGGTAAAGCAATATGACTGTAGATTATGAGTAATGAATATAGGGGTTGAACAAGGTCACCAACATTACCTCCTCTCTTGGACTGGCATTGCCAGATAAGGAACATGCAATTTTCTGGAGTTGATTAAATGTTTGAGTGCTTTACTCTGTGTAAATAATCTTGGGTTGACCAAGGCTGTCTGCCTCAGAATAGCTGTACCAGGATACTGCCTAATGAATGCATAACCATGATTCACACAGTTCAATATTCAGGAATTACTGCTGCTATCTGTTCACAACTTCAGTCTTAAAGTAAAACATGTCAACCACCTAATTGATACCAGTTGGCCCTAGTCTTGTTCTCTTTTTCAGAATTACAATCAGAGCCGACATGGTGTTCATGTGTGTGTCTATGCATTGCATGTCGTATCAGCTACAGTACAGGGTGTCTAATTTAGTGTGTCAAAAAGGATATAGCCTATTGCTGTGTGGGGAAATGAAACTCTTGATATGTTTATTTTAGACAACTTTGGGCTGTAGACAGGGGCTATAAGTTGTGCAAGTAAGTGTTGACGCACACACACACACACACACACACACACACACACACACACACACACACACACACACACACACACACAGTACACACACATGCAGTACACACATGCACACACAAACACGGTGTTCTTGTATTTTAACTGACAGGTGACGGTAACATGCCACAAGGTTCAAGGAGCAGCTAACTTCAGCACCAAAGCAGGTCACCTCCCCAGAGAGACAGCATCCTCGCAGAGTTCCAGAGTTCCATAACCAACAACTGACTGTAATGACGGGAGTAACACATTCTAGTTTTGGGCTATATTTTGATTGACAGCTTGTATTAGACTCACCAGATAAATAGATACTCACTTTCAAATAGTTGTGACAAATGCCTAACACAAGTTTTTGTAAGAACCTGCAGTCCTTGTCTTGAAAACATACCTTCATATCGTGTTGTTGTATTGTGAACAGCTTGTATTGGGTTTTCTCTTGACAGAGAAAATAGATGATAAATAAAAGTAGAAATCTTCAAAGAAAAGGTCAGTTGGGCACTTGGGTCCAGTTAAAGTGGTTTGTGCACATTGGTTCTTATGCAGAGGACAACACAAGTGATGGATCACTGGCTGAAAAGAAGCAGAACTGTGTATTCTGGATATAAAAATGAAAACGCTGGCAAGTCATGCGTGAAATACAAACACATACCTACTGTAGCATAGCATTGGTATTCTCAGTCAGTTAGCAACGCTGATCTGTTCTAATAGCAAGATAACAAATCTCATTACAGGAAGTATGTTTTACTGTATATGGGGCAAATATAATTTTCTATCCTGTTCGATGCCTCAGCCACATCGCACTCTCTTTCCCTTGTCCACGAGCACACCTTGAAGTAGAGACCTTGTAAATCAGGGGTTTTCCGATCTCTGCAGGCTAGGCCAACAGTGCTAACAATGTTGCTAACAATACAAAGCTCTCTGCTTGCTTCGGCCTTGCTCAGTCAACAAGGCTGGTCCCTTGTTTTATAGATTCTTCAGTCAACTCCATCTCCTCTAATGGCTGCTGCTTGGTAGAACACGTTGCTTTGTGGATGGAATCGAACAGCAAGGGAGGGCTGGAATGCAATGCATTCGTCTGTTCCCTTGCCGTGGACATCTGGGCCTTCACTGTACTGGCACCTCACACAGTCGACCGCAGGTATAAATTCTGGACCTTTCAAGTTGCTGCTCCTCAAAGTGCTGGAAGAGAGACTTCCCTGTCTCTGAAGACGTGTTGTAACTTACAATTCAGTGGAGGTTCTCCTTTGAGACCTTTGTTACGTCACTAAAGTACACAGCAACTCTAATCAACCAACTGCGAGTGATCAAAATACAAGTCAGTCAATTAGTCTGAGAGGATATTTGTGTGCTTGTTTAAAAAGGTAAGGCCTGTTATTTAGGCCTGTTTGTACAAACTGAAACAAATACACACGTTTTTCATCAATTCTCGTGTTTCACATCCACCTCCACACAAAGGGGCCTAGCTTCACATGATCACAGTGGAAGAAAAATACTTAGTGGAGGCCATGTCGGCTTGTCTGATGTGATTTGAACTATGACAGGACCTCATCACTTGAAGCCTTTTAGCTGTTTCTGGTTCAAAGTCTTGACAGATACCAGAATCTGTCTCTATTCTCTGCTGGTGTCTGGGAGGCCACAGTGAGTTTGTGTTGGCAGGCTGTGATTAGCAAGTCTTATACCCAGCAGGCTGCTAATTTTCATATTAATATCTCTAACTGCCGTTTCTGTAGAAACTAATGTGGTAATGGAGGAAAAAAGTGAAATGACTCATGGGTACTCATGCAATGTTCTATAATATCTTCAATCACAGTGCATTTTATATTGCAATACTGGTTCACATTCAACTATCTTGTCTTGTGTGGCATGCTGGCGCACTGTCATGCACTGCTGCACTCGCAACCAATCGGTGCTCAGTTCCTATCTGTGTGGAGTCCATGTTCTCCCCATGCTTACACAAAGAACCCAATGTAAAAAGATTAGCAGAACAGATTGCCGTACTCTGCCCATTTCCCTGGCATGGACGAGCCCATAGACTTGGTTCCCCTGGCGTTGTGGCTCCTCACTGCTCCTGGCTGCCCATGGTCTGATAATGCAGAGGGAAATCTCTGGGGTGGACACCTGACACGCGTGTGTTCCTCAACTTCCTTTGTGTGTGAGATCCACTAATTGAGATTGATAACAGGGTTCCTCTCCTTGTGTTGCTCTGCAGTAAGTCCTTTTTCAGCCTTGTCCGACTGGACTTGTGTCTAGAACACGAGGAGATCAGTGAAGTGTGATTTGTTGTTGCTGCGTCTCTGTGTTGTCGTCTGGGTGGGTTGAGATGTTAGGGCTCAGAATGTCAATGTCATCTCCCCAGACCCCCAGTCAATATCTCTGTCTGATTCATCCCTTAGATCTCATCTGGCTCTCGCTCTCGCCATGGAACATCGCCTCCATTCTCATTCCTTTGTCACTGTTTCTCATTTTGTTGGACTCGTTATCTCGGTGGGTTTCAAGTGAAAAACAGAGCTGGCTCTGAACGAGTGTGCTTATCAGGTCAACGAGAACAAGGGTGCTAAGTAATAGAGAGAGTTAGTGACAGGGTATATTGCCTTGTATAAGAAACCACTCGGGGCTTTGTGAGGTAAATGAAGTTATGGTATAAAAGGGTAATGGAGCCAGCAGACAGTGTAGTGTCAGTGTTTTATGTCTTGGGAAGGTTAGTCTGAGTGGCCCATTGTGTGCCGGCCATCAGATACTGTGAGATGAAACACTGTGTACAACCTGACCAGCACACTGAATCTCCCTCATCACGTACCTGAAAGCTGTTCTCTGTCTGTTGGAATCTCAATGTGACAGTACTTGAGCTCAGGTCTTTTTATATTTAATATTGCATTTGTGTGTGTGTGTGTTTGTGGCATGCTTTTATTTCTGTATGCAACCGTGAGCTCATCATTTTCTACAATTTCAGGTTCAATTTCAGTTCATTAGTGGCTGATAAGACATCGCACATATCTTGGAAAAGTGCTGCAAAAGTATTGGTGCTTCCCTTAAGGCAGCTAAACCAAATGGCATGGTTTGATTTACTTGGTACTGTAACATTTTAGCACTTGGCCTATAAAAAGGTAAAGAAACAAATCGAAAGCAAAAGTCAAAAAGCTAACAGTCCTCACAGTGAAGTGTAACGCAGAGTCATCACACAAAGCACGAGACCATCACACCTTTCCCCCACCCCCGGTAGAGACAGGGCCTTCCCATTGTGGTCCTTATCTCCAGAGCAGAGCCTCAAAGCTCTGGCCCAGCATGGGGTCAGGAACAAAGGCCACATGTCCTCCTAAAAGTCAAAAACTCTTAAGGACTTACAAGGAAGAAGGTTCTCTTAAGAATTTACAAACAAGAACTTTCTCTTGCGGATTTACAAACATATTCTCAAGGACTAAATGGCTCATGGACACTATTTCAATGACTGTAATCGATGTGTTATAATGTGTGCTTTTCTAATTTACTCAGAACATTGTTTAAGGATGTCTGATTATAACTTCCCTCCAGGTAGAGTTAAATCAGTCAATCTTGATATCAAAATGATTGTACCATACTAACAAAACTATTTCTGAACGTTGTATTGTTATATTTTGAAGTTTATGCATTCCATGGACATTTGGAATATTGACTTCAACCCACCGACCACTTCACACCTATCTTATCTCAGGATGACGCCCAGTCAGGTAAACTGACCAATGGAGAAGTTCAACCTCAAAAAGAGATACCCCACATCAACTTGGATTATAAAAGCCCAAGATGAACGATCACTCGCTGCTTGTTCGTAGGATTCAACTGGGAGTCGCTCTCCTTGTCCTCAAAACTTGCACTCACTGAGCATCCGGGAACTTTGACGAGATTCCGTCCTATTTCGTTTGGATATAACGAACCATTGACTCTTTCTTCGACTCGACAAAGTAAAGTGCGATTTGCAATATTTCTTACTTGTGACATATTGGCATATTGTGTTTAATTGTTGATGTTTGATTATAGTTACAAATGATTTGACCTATCGCTAAACCAGTTGCATTCGACCATCCATTGTACTCCAGAGGCCTAGACCTCTCCCCCTCTCTCTCTCCCTTCCCCCTCTCCACGCGCTCTACACCGCCATTGTGTATAGCTCATCACTGTTACCTAACCCACATACTGTACTGTTTATCCACACTAACCTATAATTATCTAGTAGTTACTCACTCATTTAATAATTACCTTTTTCTTAAATAAATCATTGTTTATAATATTCGCGCATCTCTCACGTTATCTGATCTGCCCTACTTTCATAGAATTCACTACTTAAGATTAGACTGATTATTACGAAGGCTATTATTCAATGTACTATTCAATAAGGTTTCCTCAATCCTCAGTTAAAAAAAATAAAATGGCTCACCTCACGGCAGCTGAGAAACTGATTGCCCACCTATCCGAGAAAGAAAACCCCAAATATGGGGAAACGCTGACCGATCTAAATTTCGATATGATCACGAGGAAAACTCAAGAAGTGGTCATAGAACATGTTGACAAAATATTGAGCAGCTCCCAAATTGTCAAATGCCTATCCAGCCTCGGTCTCAACTATGCTGCACTACTCCGGTTATCAATAACAAAAGTCAGCACTGAATGGAAACAAGCTCTCCAGGATCGAGAAGATGCCCTCAAGGCAACAGAAAGAGAACGAGCACGACGCGAGCAACTGGAAAAAGAAAGCAACGAGCTGGCTGAGGAACTGGATAAAGCTAAAGCACAGCTAAC